>JARKHS020016898.1:0-10739 GCA_030143305.2 Amblyomma americanum
AACACGCTCAAACTGCGTCTACTTATCTACGCAGGCTGCATCTAGAAGCCCCGAAGTATTTCCAAGAAGAAGGACAAGTGCGCCGTCCTGATCATCTCCCAGGGATTCTGCGCATCGAGTGGTCTGCGCAGGCCATGCCCAGAAGCGCAGCATGTAAAAGGAGCACGTCTGCGATCCACTGGCTCTCGCACGCAGCCGCAGTGGAAGACACTGGACAACACGCTTAAACTGCGTCTACTATCCTACGCAGGCTGCATCTGGAAGCCCCGAAGTATTTCCAAGCCTAATGACAAGTGCGCCGGCCTGATCATCTCCCAGGGTTCTGCGCATCGAGTGGTCTGCGCAGGCCAGGCCCCCAAGCGCAGCATGTAAAAGGAGCACGTCAGCGATCCACTGGCACTCGCACGCAGCAGCAGTGGAAGACACTGGACAACACGCTTAAACGGCGTCTACTATCCTACGCAGGCTGCATCTAGAAGCCTCGAAGTATTTCCTATGCTAATGACAAGTGCGCCGGCTCGATCTTCTCCCAGAGTTCTGTGCATCGTTTGGTCTGCGCAGGGAGGCTCCCAAGTGCAGCATTTAAGAGGAGTACGTCAGCGATCCAGTGGCACTCGCACGCAGCAGCAGTGGAAACTCTGGACAACACGCTTAAACTGCGTGTACTATTCTATGCAGGCTGCATCTAGAAGCCTCGAAGTATTTCCAAGCCTAATGAAAAGTGCGCATACCTGATCATCAACCAGGGTTCTCCATATCGAGAGGTCTGCGCAGGCCAGGCCCCCAAGCGCAGCATGTAAAAGGAGCTCATCAGCGATCTAGTGGCACTCGCACGCAGCAGCAGTGGAGGACACTGAACACGCTTAAACTGTGTCTCCTATCCTACGCAGGCTGCATCTAGAAGCCCCGAAGAATTTGGAAGCCTAATGACAAGTGCGCTGGCCTGATAATTTCCCATGGTTCTGCGCATCGAGTGGTCACGCAGGCCAGGCCCCCAAGCGCAGCATTTAAGAGCAGCACGTCAGCGATCGTGGCATTCACACGCAGCAGCAGTGGAAGACTGGACAACATGCTTAAACTGCGTGTACTATCTTAAGCAGGGTGTATCTAGAAGCCCCGAAGTATTTCCAAGCTTAATCACATGTGCGGCGGCCTGATCATCTCCCAGGGTTCTGCGCATCGAGTGGTCTGCGCAGTCCAAGCCCCACGCGCAGCATTAAAGAGCAGCTTGTCAGCGATAGTGGCATTCGCACGCAGCAACAGTGGGAGACACTGGACAACACGCTTAAACTGCGTCTACTATCCTAAGCAGGCTGCATCTAGAAGCCTCGAAGTATTTCCTATGCTAATGACAAGTGCGCCGGCTCGATCTTCTCCCAGAGTTCTGTGCATCGTTTGGTCTGCGCAGGGAGGCTCCCAAGTGCAGCATTTAAGAGGAGCACGTCAGTGATCCAGTGGCACTCGCACGCAGCAGCAGTGGAAACTCTGGACAACACGCTTAAACTGCGTGTACTATTCTATGCAGGCTGCATCTAGAAGCCTCGAAGTATTTCCAAGCCTAATGAAAAGTGCGCATACCTGATCATCAACCAGGGTTCCAGATCAGAAAGAGCACATATTAAGAAACTTTGAAAACAAGCTTTTAACTCTCGGCATATTTGTTGACTACACTCAGGCGTTTGACCATATCAACCACAATATTCTCCTCAATAAACTAGAATGGTACGGCGTAAGGGGCACACCACTCGCTTTATTATCTTCCTACCTCAAAAACAGGCAGCAATGTGTCTCATTAAGCGAAATCAAATCGCAAACCAAGGGCATAATCTCAGGTGTACCACAGGGAAGTATTCTCGGGCCGCTACTTTTTAACATTTATGTTAATGATATAGTATCGATTTATCAAGAAGCAAAATTTATAATGTACGCAGATGACACGAGTATTTTTTTATCGTCCTGCAATTACACAGACTTAATAAGAATGGCAAATGAACTTCTCGGGAGACTTTCGATTTGGTCGAAAAAAAATTGCCTACAGGTTAATTGCAGTAAAACAAAAGCAGTAATTTTCCGAACTCAAGGAAAAGAAATCCCACAGTACCATAATATAATGTTCGAGTCTATGCAAATTGAGGTTGTTAACTCAATTAAAATTCTTGGTGTAACCTTCTCCAGCAGCCTACAATGGGACGAGGATGTAGATTCAGTCCTCAAGAAGCTAAGCAATACGGTTGGTATGCTAAGTCGCAATCGACACATTTTTCCTACTTTTGTTAAAATACTTTTGTATAATGCCTTGTTTGCCTCGCACATTAATTATGGTCATTTAGTATGGGGTACAACGACACAATCAAATCTTAATATTATATTAATCATGCAGAAAAGGGCTCTACGTAATATTGCCAGTGTATCCTTTACGGAACACACTGAACCACTCTTCGAGAAGTATAATATAAGAAAGATTCACGACATTTACACATACAGACTTCTGCGGGATTTTTACTATAGCAGCAGGAAACATAATTTTACGTTAGTGAAAATCGCGAACCTGCATCAGAATGTACCTGCCTACACTACACGCCGCACAGAAATATGGAATGTTTCGAGATACAGAACTAATTATAGCAAACAGATGCTTGAGAATAATTTACCAAGGTTGTTGAATTCCCTAATTGAAATGGGTATCGACATTCTAAGCATGAACCCGTCAAACTTTAAAGCCTTCATGCGTTCCTATACTGCATAAAATGTAATATATTTTTGTCTTTATTATTTCTTTAATATCTCTGTCTCTCCTTCATACATATTTGTGAATGTTTTTATGTTTTGTTTTGGGCTTTCTTTATTCACTTCTTGTGTTCTGATGAGCTGACTGCCACCGCTGCTCTGTCAAGCGTACACCAGGATGCAGGACCGGTAAAGCCTCCAGGAGGCTTTTTGCCTGCCATCCTCGACATTATATCTGTATGGTGTAATGTTGGAATAAATATTTGAAAAAAAAAATATCGAGAGGTCTGCGCAGGCCAGGCCCCCAAGCGCAGCATGTAAAAGGAGCACGTCAGCGATCTAGTGGCACTCGCACGCAGCAGCAGTGGAAGATTCTGGACAACACGCTTAAACTGCGTGTACTATTCTACGCAGGCTGCATCTAGAAGCCCCGAAGTATTTGGAAGCCTAATGACAAGTGCGCTGGCCTGATAATCTCCCATGGTTCTGGGCATCGAGTGGTCTGCGCAGGCCAGGCCCCCAAGCGCAGCATTTAAGTGGAGCACGTCAGAGATCGTTGCATTCACACGCAGCAGCAGTAGAAGACTGGACAACATGCTTAAACTGCGTCTACTATCTTAAGCAGGGTATATCTAGAAGCCCCGAAGTATTTCCAAGCTTAATCACATGTGCGGCGGCCTGATCATCTCCCAGGGTTCTGCGCATCGAGTGGTCGGCGCAGGCCAAGCCCCCACGCGCAGCATTTAAGAGGAGCATGTCTGCGATCGTGACATTCGCACGCAGCAGCAGTGGGAGACACTGGACAACAGGCTTAAACTGCGTATACTATCCTACGCAGGCTGACTCTGGAAGCGCCGAAGTATTTTCAAGCCGAATGACAAGTGCGCCATCCTGATCACATCCAAGGGAATCTGCGCATCGAGTGGTCTGTGCAGGCCAGGCCCAGAAGCGCAGCATGTAAAAGGAGCACGCCACAGATCTAGTGGAACTCGCACGCAAAAGCAGTGGGAGACACTGGACAACACGCTTAAACTGCGCCTACTATCCAACGCGGGCTGCATCTAGAAACCTCGCAGTTTTTAAAAGCCTAATGACAAGTGCGCCGGCCTGATCACCTCCCATGGTTCTGCGCATCGACTGCTCTGCACAGGCCAGGCGCCCAAGCGGAGTTTTTAAGAGGAGGACATCAGCGATCCAGTGGCACTCGCACGCAGCAGCAGTGGAAGACACTTGACAACACGCTTAAACTGCGTATACTATCCTACGCAGGCTGACTCTGGAAGCGCCGAAGTATTTTCAAGCCGAATGACAAGTGCGCCGTCCTGATCACCTCCAAGGGATTCTGCGCATAGAGTGGTCTGTGCAGGCCAGGCGCCCAATCGCACCATTTAAGAGGAGCACGTCAGCGATCCAGCGGCACTCGCACGCAGCAGCAGTGGAAGACACTGGACAACATGCTTAAACTGCGTCTACTATCCTAATCCGGCTGCATCTAGATGCCCCGAATTATTTCCAAGCCGAATGACAAGTGCGCCATCCTGATCACATCCAAGGGAATCTGCGCATCGAGTGGTCTGTGCAGGCCAGGCCCAGAAGCGCAGCATGTAAATGGAGCACGTCTGCGGTCCACTGGCTCTCGCACGCAGCAGCAGTGGAAGACACTGGACAACACGCTTAAACTGCGTCTACCTTCCTACGCAGGTGGCTGCATCTAGAAGCCCCGAAGTATTTCCAAGCCTAATTACAAGTGCGCTGGCCTGATAACCTTCCATGGTTCTGGGCATCGAGTGGTCTGCGCAGGCCAGGCCCCCAAGCGCAGCATTTAAGTGGAGCACGTCAGAGATCGTTGCATTCACACGCAGCAGCAGTGGAAGACTGGACAACATGCTTAAACTGCGTCTACTATCTTAAGCAGGGTATATCTAGAAGCCCCGAAGTATTTCCAAGCTTAATCACATGTGCGGCGGCCTGATCATCTCCCAGGGTTCTGCGCATCGAGTGGTCGGCGCAGGCCAAGCCCCCACGCGCGGCATTTAAGAGGAGCATGTCAGCGATCGTGGCATTCGCACACAGCAGCAGTGGGAGGCACTGGACAACAGGTTTAAACTGCGTCTACTATTCTACACAGGCTGCATCTAGAAGCCTCGAAGTATTTCCTATGCTAATGACAAGTGCGCCGGCTCGATCTTCTCCCAGAGTTCTGTGCATCGTTTGGTCTGCGCAGGGAGGCTCCCAAGTGCAGCATTTAAGGGGAGCACGTCAGCGATCCAGTGGCACTCGCACGCAGCAGCAGTGAAAACTCTGGACAACACGCTTAAACTGCGTGTACTATTCTATGCAGGCTGCATCTAGAAGCCTCGAAGTATTTCCAAGCCTAATGAAAAGTGCGCATACCTGATCATCAACCAGGGTTCTCCATATCGAGAGGTCTGCGCAGGCCAGGCCCCCAAGCGCAGCATGTAAAAGGAGCACGTCAGCGATCTAGTGGCACTCGCACGCAGCAGCAGTGGAAGACTCTGGACAACACGCTTAAACTGCGTGTACTATTCTACGCAGGCTGCATCTAGAAGCCCCGAAGTATTTGGAAGCCTAATGACAAGTGCGCTGGCCTAATAATCTCCCATGGTTCTGGGCATCGAGTGGTCTGCGCAGGCCAGGCCCCCAAGCGCAGCATTTAAGTGGAGCACGTCAGAGATCGTTGCATTCACACGCAGCAGCAGTAGAAGACTGGACAACATGCTTAAACTGCGTCTACTATCTTAAGCAGGGTATATCTAGAAGCCCCGAAGTATTTCCAAGCTTAATCACATGTGCGGCGGGCCTGATCATCTCCCAGGGTTCTGCGCATCGAGTGGTCGGCGCAGGCCAAGCCCCCACGCGCAGCATTTAAGAGGAGCATGTCTGCGATCGTGACATTCGCACGCAGCAGCAGTGGGAGACACTGGACAACAGGCTTAAACTGCGTATACTATCCTACGCAGGCTGACTCTGGAAGCGCCGAAGTATTTTCAAGCCGAATGACAAGTGCGCCATCCTGATCACATCCAAGGGAATCTGCGCATCGAGTGGTCTGTGCAGGCCAGGCCCAGAAGCGCAGCATGTAAAAGGAGCACGCCACAGATCTAGTGGAACTCGCACGCAAAAGCAGTGGGAGACACTGGACAACACGCTTAAACTGCGCCTACTATCCAACGCAGGCTGCATCTAGAAACCTCGCAGTTTTTAAAAGCCTAATGACAAGTGCGCCGGCCTGATCACCTCCCATGGTTCTGCGCATCGACTGCTCTGCACAGGCCAGGCGCCCAATCGCACCATTTAAGAGGAGCACGTCAGCGATCCAGCGGCACTCGCACGCAGCAGCAGTGGAAGACACTGGACAACATGCTTAAACTGCGTCTACTATCCTAATCAGGCTGCATCTAGATGCCCCGAATTATTTCCAAGCCGAATGACAAGTGCGCCATCCTGATCACATCCAAGGGAATCTGCGCATCGAGTGGTCTGTGCAGGCCAGGCCCAGAAGCGCAGCATGTAAATGGAGCACGTCTGCGGTCCACTGGCTCTCGCACGCAGCAGCAGTGGAAGACACTGGACAACACGCTTAAACTGCGTCTACCTTCCTACGCAGGTGGCTGCATCTAGAAGCTCCGAAGTATTTCCAAGCCTAATTACAAGTGCGCTGGCCTGATAACCTTCCATGATTCTGGGCATCGAGTGGTCTGCGCAGGCCAGGCCCCCAAGCGCAGCATTTAAGTGGAGCACGTCAGAGATCGTTGCATTCACACGCAGCAGCAGTGGAAGACTGGACAACATGCTTAAACTGCGTCTACTATCTTAAGCAGGGTATATCTAGAAGCCCCGAAGTATTTCCAAGCTTAATCACGTGTGCGGCGGCCTGATCATCTCCCAGGGTTCTGCGCATCGAGTGGTCGGCGCAGGCCAAGCCCCCACGCGCGGCATTTAAGAGGAGCATGTCAGCGATCGTGGCATTCGCACGCAGCAGCAGTGGGAGACACTGGACAACAGGTTTAAACTGCGTCTACTATTCTACACAGGCTGCATCTAGAAGCCTCGAAGTATTTAAAAGCCTAATGACAAGTGCGCCGTCCTGATCATCTCTCAGGTATTCTGCGCATCGAGTGGTCTGCGGAGGCCAGGCGCCGAAGCGCAGCATTTATGAGGAGCAAGTCAGCGATCCAGTGGCACTCGCACGCAGCAGCAGTGGAAGACACTGGACAGCATGCTTAAACTGCGTCTACTATCCTACGCAGACTGCCTCTAGGAGCCCCGAAGTATTTCCAAGCCGAATGACGAGTGCGCCGTCTTGATCACCTCCCAAGGATTCTGCGCATCGAGTGGTCTGTGCAGGCCAGGCCCCGAAGCACAGCATGTAAAAGGAGCACGTCTGCGATCCACTGGCTCTCGCACGCAGCAGCAGTAGAAGACACTGCACAACACGCTCAAACTGCGTCTACTTTCCTACGCAGGCTGCATCTAGAAGCCACGAAGTATTTCCAAGCCTATTGACAAGTGCGCCGGCGTGATCATCTCCCTGGGTTCTGCGTATGGAGTGGTCTGCGCAGGCCAGGCCCCCAAGCGCTGCATGTGAAAAGAGGACGTCAGCGATCCAGTGGCACTCGCACGGAGCAGCAGTGAAAAACACAAGACAACACGCTTAAACTGCGTCTACTATCCAACGCAGGCTGCATCTAGAAACCTCGCAGTGTTTAAAAGCCTAATGACAAGTGCGCCGGCCTGATCACCTCCCATGGTTCTGCGCATCGACTGCTCTGCACAGGCCAGGCGCCCAAGCGGAGTTTTTAAGAGGAGGACATCAGCGATCCAGTGGCACTCGCACGCAGCAGCAGTGGAAGACACTTGACCTCACGCTTAAACTGCGTATACTATCCTACGCAGGCTGCATCTGGAAGCCCCGAAGTATTTCCAAGCCGAATGACAAGTGCGCCGGCCTGATCATCTCCCAGGGTTCTGCCCATCGAGTGGGGTTTGCAAGCCAGGCCTCCAAGCGCAGCATTTAAGAGGAGCACGTTAGCGATCCAGTGGCACTCGCACGCAGCAGCAGTGGAAGACACTGGACAACATGCTTAAACTGCGTCTACTATCCTAATCAGGCTGCATCTAGAAGCCCCGAATTATTTCCAAGCCGAATGACAAGTGCGCTGTCCTGATCACATCCAAGGGAATCTGCGCATCGAGTGGTCTGTGCAGGCCTGGCCCAGAAGCGCAGCATGTAAATGGAGCACGTCTGTGGTCCACTGGCTCTCGCACGCAGCAGCAGTGGAAGACACTGGACAACACGCTTAAACTGCGTCTACCTTCCTACGCAGGTGGCTGCATCTAGAAGCCCCGAAGTATTTCCAAGCCTAATTACAAGTGCGCCGGCCTGATCATCTCCCAGGGTTCTGCGCACCGAGTGGTCTGCACAGGTCAGGCCTCCAAGCGCAGCATTTAAGAGGATCACGTCAGCGATCCAGTGGCACTCGCACGCAGCAGCAGTGGAAGACACTGGACAACAGCCTTAAACTGCCTCAACTATTCTATGCAGGCTGCATATAGAAGCCTCGAAGTATTTAAAATGCTAATGACAAGTGCGGCAGCCTAATCACCTCCCATGGTTCTGCGCATCGACTGCTCTGCACAGGCCAGGACTCCAAGCGCAGCATTTAAGAGGAGCACGTCATCGATCCAGTGGCACTGGCACGCAGCAGCAGTGGAAGGCACAGGACTACACGCTTAAACGGCGTGTACTATCCTACGCAGGCTGCATCTAGAAGCGCCGAAGTATTTCGAAACCTAATGAAAAATACGCCGGCCTGATCATCTCCCAGGGTTCTTCGAATTGAGTGGTCTGCGCAGGCCAGGCCCCCAAGCGCAGCATGTAAAAGGAGCACGCCACAGATCTAGTGGAACTCGCACGCAAAAGCAGTGGGAGACACTGGACAACACGCTTAAACTGCGCCTACTATCAAACGCAGGCTGCATCTAGAAACCTCGAAGGATTTCCAAGGCTAAAGACAAGTGCGCCGGCCTGATCATCACCCAGGGTTCTGCGCATGGAGTGGTCTGCGCAGGCCAGGACCCCAAGCGCAGCATTTAAGAGGAGCACGTCAGCGATCCACTGGCACTAGCACGCAGCAGCAGTGGAAGACAGTGGACAACACGCTCAAACTGCGTCTACTTTACTACGCAGGCTGCATCTAGAAGCCCCGAAGTATTTCCAAGCCGAATGACGAGTGCGCCATCTTGATCACCTCTCAAGGATTCTGCGCATCGAGAGGTCTGCGCAGGCCAGGCCCCGAAGCACAGCATGTAAAAGGAGCACGTCTGCGATCCACTGGCTCTCGCACGCAGCAGCAGTGGAAGACACTGAACAACACGCTCAAACTGCGTCTACTTTCCTACGCAGGCTGCATCTAGAAGCCCCGAAGTATTTTCAAGCCTATTGACAAGTGCGCCGGCCTGATCATCTCCCTGGGTTCTGCGTATGGAGTGGTCTGCGCAGGACAGGCCCCCAAGCGTTGCATGTGAAAAGAGGACGTCAGCGATCCAGTGGCACTCGCACGGAGCAGCAGTGAAAAACACTAGACAACACGCTTAAACTGCGTCTACTATCCAACGCAGGCTGCATCTAGAAACCTCGCAGTGTTTAAACGGCTAATGACAAGTGCGCCGGCCTGATCACCTCCCATGGTTCTGCGCATCGACTGCTCTACACAGGCCTGGCGCCCAAGCGGAGTTTTTAAGAGGAGGACATCAGCGATCCAGTGGCACTCGCACGCAGCAGCAGTGGAAGACACTTGACAACACGCTTAAACTGCGTATACTATCCTACGCAGGCTGCATCTAGAAGCCCAGAATTATTTCCAACCCGAATGACAAGTGCGCCGTCCTGATCACATCCAAATAATCTGCGCATCGATTGGTCTGCGCAGGTCAGGCCCCAAAGCGCAGCGTTTAAGAGGATCACGTCAGCGATCCAGTGGCACTCGCAGGCAGCAGCAGTGGAAGACACAGGACAACAGGCTTAAACTGCGTCAACTATTCTACGCAGGCTACATCTAGAAGCCTCGAAGTATTTAAAATGCTAATGACAAGTAGGGCAGCCTAATCACCTCCCATGGTTCTGCGCATCGACTGCTCTGCACAGGCCAGGCCTCCAAGCGCAGCATTTAAGAGGAGCACGTCATCGATCCAGTGGCACTGGCACGCAGCAGCAGTGGAAGGCACAGGACTACACGCTTAAACGGCGTGTACTATCCTACGCAGGCTGCATCTAGAAGCGCCGAAGTATTTCGAAACCTAAAGACAAATACGCCGGCCTGATCATCTCCCTGGGTTCTGCGAATTGAGTGGTCTGTGCAGGCCAGGCCCCCAAGCGCAGCATGTAAAAGGAGCACGTCAGCGATCGTGGCATTCGCACGCAGCAGCAGTGGAAGACTGGACAACACGCTTAAACTGCGTCTACTATCTTACGCAGGGTGCATCTAGAAGCTCTGAAGTATTTTTAAGCTTAATGAAAAGTGCGCGGGCCTGATCATCTCCCAGGGTTCTGCGCATCGAGAGGTCTGAGCAGGCCAGGCCCCCAGGCGCAGCATGTAAAAGGAGCACGTCAGCGATCCAGTGGCACTCGCACGCAGCAGCAGTGGAAGACACTGAAGAACACGCTTAAACTGCGTATACTATCCTACGCAGGCTGCATCTAGAAGCCCCGAAGTATTTGGAAGCCTAATGACAAGTGCGCTGGCGTGATAATCTCCAATGGTTCGGCGCATCGAGTGGTCTGCGCAGGCCAGGCCACCAAGCGCAGCATTGAAGAGGAGCACGTGAGCGATCGTGGCTCCCGCACGCAGCAGCAGTGGAAGACACTGGACAACAGGCTTGGACTACGTCTACTATTCTACGCAGGCTGCATCTAGAAGCCTCGAAGTATTTCCAAGCCTAATGAAAAGTGCGCTGGCCTGATCATCAACCAGTGTTTTGCGTATCGAGAG
>JARKHS020016899.1:0-37303 GCA_030143305.2 Amblyomma americanum
CTGATGGGTCCCAGGAAGGCGTCCTCATCGTCGTGCGGCGGCGGTGTATCTACAGGGGCTCGTGAAAGGCAATCGGCTCAGAGTGCTTGCGTCCGGACTTGTAAACGACGGTGACGTCAAACTCCTGGAGCCGCAAACTCCATCGAGCGAGTCAGCCAGGGGGGTCCCTCAAATTGGCAAGCCAGCACAGCGCGTGGTGGTCGCTGACCACCTTGAACGGTCGTCCGTAGAGGAAGGGGCGGAATTTAGACGTAGCACAGATGATGGCAAGGCACTCCTTCTCAGTTGTCGAATATTAAGCATCGGCCTTGAAAGGGAACGGCTAGCGTATGCGATGACTTTCTCCAGCCTGTCGCTTTTTTGAACGAGGACGGCGCTCAGGCCCACGCTGCTTGCGTCGATATGAACCTCAGTATCGGCGTTTTCGTCAAAATGCGCAAGGATCGGTGGGGACTGTAAACTACGCTGAAGTTTCTTGACGGCTTCTGCTTGCGGCGCTTCCCATTTAAGCGGCACGTCTGCCTTAGTCAGCTGGATCAGGGGCTCGGCGATGCGCGAAAAGTTTTTCACAAATCGTCGGTAATATGCGCACAGCCCGATAAATCTGTGCACTGCTTTCTTATCGGCCGGCGGTGGAAACTGTTCAATAGCGTGAATTGTTGGGCGAGTTGATACATGTTGACGTGAAAAAAAAACCACAGAGAAAAGACGCAAGACCAGAGGAAGACGCACACAGACTGCCCGGCGACAGTCTGTGTGCGTGTTCCTCTGGTCTTGCGTCTTTTCTCGCTGGTTTTTTTTTCACGTAAACTGTTCAATAGCAGCTGTTTTCTACGGGTCTGGCCGTACTCCCTCCTTGCTAACGATGTGTCCTAGAAACAGCAGCTCTTCGTAGGCAAAGTGGCATTTCTCTGATTTCAAGGTTAGGCCAGACGACTTGATTGCGTCTAGTACTGTTCGAAGTCTTTTGAGGTGCTCTCCAAAGTTTGAGGCGAAGACAGCGACGTCACCTAAATATACCAGACAAATTTGCCACTTCAGGCCTGCCAGCACTGTATCCATTACTCGCTGAAACGTCGCTGGTGCGGAACAGAGACCAAATGGCATCACCTTGAACTCGAACAGCCTATCTGGAGTGATGAATGCTGTCTTCTCGCGACATCTTTCGTCGACCTCAATTTGCCAGTAGCCGCTCTTGAGGTCCATCGATGAGAAATATTTGGCGTTGCAGAGGCGGTCCAGTGTGTCGTCGATGTGGGGTAGGGGGTAGACGTCCTTCTTTGTTATGTTGTTCAAGCGGCGGTAATCCACGCAGAATCGAAGTGCGCCGTCTTTCTTTCTCACTAGAACAACCGGTGCCGCCCATGGGTTGTTTGAAGGCTGGTTGACGTCGTCGCGAAGCATTTCTTCGACTTTGTCCTGGATGGCCTGTCGTTCTTGAGCTGACACATGGTAGGGGCTTTGACGGATAGGTCGGACGTGTTGGTCCGTTATAATGCGATGCTTGGCAATTGGCGTTTGTCGCACATTCGGCGATGTCGAAAAACACTCACTGTAGCTTTGAAGCAGATTGAGGATCTGGTCTTGTCTGTTCCGGTGCAGGGCTGGGTTTATGTCGAAAGTGGGAGAGTTCGCTTGGTCAGGCGAATCTTCTGCGGAGGGGTCGGAGAGGGCGGATGAGTCTTGTACGTCGGATATTTCGTCGAAGAAAGCAATCGTCGTTCCTCTGTTAATGTGCCGGTATTATTCGTTGCAGTTAGTCAGCAGTACTTCGGCCTGGCCATTGCGGAAATGTGCGATGCCTCTTGGAATGATGATTCCTCACTCTAGAAGCAACTGCATGTTCCCCTCGATGATGGCTTCAGCGTTAATGGCTTTCGTGGCGCCTACGGTCACAATAACGCTTGATCGGAGTGGGACGCTCACTTCTTCTTCCAGGACCCTCAGGGCAACGTGATTTTCCCGAGTTTTCATCGAAGCGATGGCTTCGTCCATCGAAAGCGTGATTAGCTTGGATCGCAGGTCGATGATTGCCTGATGCTCATTAAGGAAATTCATACACAAGATCACTTCGCGGGAGCATTGCGGTAGCACAACAAAGGTCGCAGGATAGGTATGTTCTTTAACAGTCACTCGCGCTGTGCATCGTCCTGATGGCGTAATGAGGTGGCCACCTGCGGTGCGAATTTCTGGGCCGTCCCAAGCCGCTGTGACTTTTCTCAGCTGCGCAGCGAATGTTCCATTCATCATCGAGTAATCGGCTTCTCTGTTGACTAGAGCGGTAACTTTCCGGCTGTCGATAGTCACTTCTTAGTCGGAGGTCCTGGCTCTTGCATTGCTTGTCGCTCTCGGCGTCGGGTCACGGCTTCGTCGCGTATGCGAATCGCGGGCGGGGCGTGCGGTGGAAGCTTTTCTGGGTTGCGTCGTCATTTTGAAGGCGGTTTGGATCGTGGTCGGGGTTGTCATTTCGTGCGGCGTCGGTGCAGCGAGAGTAGGTTCTTCGTGCGGCGTCGCGGGTGCAGCCTCTTCATGGGCGTGGTCGGCGGAGGATCTTCCGCGTTTCGCTCGTGAGCAACCTCACCTCCAGAGGTTGCTGCCTTTGGTTTCTTATACGGGGGCTTGGAGACCTTCCTCGCACCGCGGCTGCGTTGCTGCGGCGTGGCGACGCAAAGCGCGAGTTTGTCGGCGATGGTGAGCGCGAAAAGTGGTTCGGCGTGTACTCTTCTCGACGCACGTACTCGTCGATATCCTGCGGACGTTGTCCGAAACGTGGTCGTGGGGCGTTAACGGCAAATCCTGGAAGACTGATACGTCGGTACGGGCAGTGACGAAAAATATGGCCGGCCTTCCCGCAATGGAAGCACAACGGCCGGTTGTCGGAAGTCCTCAAGCGTCACCTTTCCTGGGGCTTGAGCGTCGGTAATAGGCTGAGCGGGCGGGAGCTGGGTGGCCGCGTTGTGGAAAAGTGGCTCATCTCGGGGAGGACGAGGGGTTGTTGTTGGGCTGAGGAGTCCTTACTAGAGCGGCGTAGCTCATGGCCTAGGGTTCTGTGGCCGTCGGGGTGCCAAGGGCCTGTTGCACTTCTTCCCGTACTACATCCATCAGATTCGCTGCTTGTGTCTGTGGGGAGGAGGGCAGAAATCGGCGTAGCTCCTCTCGGACGATTTCGTGGATAACTTCCCGCAAGCTGTCGCTGGTGGTGGCCGTCGTGTCCGAACGGATTGCACAGGCAGAGGAAGGGCGATTGTACTGCCGAGCTCGGACGTCGAGGGTCTTCTCGATCGTGCAGGCTTCTTGCATGAATTCCTCAACTGTTTTTGGCGGCTGGCGGACGAGGCTGCCAAAGAGTTGTTCTTTTACGCCGCGCATTAAAAACTGAACTTTCTATTCCTCGGTCATCTCGGGGTCGGCGCGGCGAAATAGGTGCTTCATAACTTCGACGTAACAGTGGACGGGCTCTTTCGGAAGCTGGATCCTGGACATGAGGAGTCGTTCGGCTCTTTCTTTCCTCAGGACACTGGTGAATATCTTCCATAGTTCTCTCTTGAATAGCTCCCATGTAGTAAAGGACGACTCGTAGTTTGCGTACCATGTTCGTGCGGAGCCCTCCAATGAGGAAAACACGTGTCCAAATTTCGGCGCATTATCCCAATTGTTGGATGACGACACGCGCTCAAATTGATCCAACCTTTCTTCATAGTCTTCGCCTAGGGATGCATTGAAAGTTGGCGGCACCCGCGGTTGCTGCAGTATGATCGGTGTCGACATCTTCGGCGAGGTTGCGGTGCTCGTAGCAGCGCCCTTTCGCTGTCTGGTGCGGTCCGGAAGGGTCCCGAACTTAGGCTCCTCTTTCTGGAGGCGTCTGCTGGCTCGCTGAACTGCTGGCTCGTCCTTGGGGGCGAAGCACTGAGGGCTGGCTTCACGACTTGAAGGGGGCGTCCGGAACATGGAAAGCTACCCCGCACCTCCACCTGATGACACGTAGTGGTGACGGCAGTCGAAGCAGCGATGAAGACGGACAAAAGGTCTTCTAAAAGAAGACTGTTTATTGGGCTGACTTGCACCTAAAGTGGACTGAACCACTCGGTGGGAGCGAAGCGACAAGCGTGGTCGGCGGTCGTCGAACAGAATGCCCGTCGCTGTCGGCCGTGCTCAATTTAAAGCTGGTAGCGAACTTTCAAGATAAATCGTGCAAAGTTACTAGAACATTCCGGGTGGATGGATGAATGGATGGGTGGATGGATGGATACGGCTGAACCCTTTAAACCGGGCGGTGGCTCAAGCCACCTAGCCATGACGTATGAAATTTTACTCTTCTCTTAATTTTAGCCAGCAATCAGATAGCCTTCGATTGGTTACTTCTACCCGCTTAAAATTTACTTTCTTTCGCTGTCCTTAAACCCCAATGCCTTGGATAGATAAGTCCCGCTGCTTTCCACTGTAGGGTGAAGCCCTTTACGGAAATGTATCAAGTGTTCAGTCGTTTCCTCCTCCTCTCCGCACGCAACGCACAATGTGTCTATCTGAAGGTACCTGACTCTATATGTCTTAGTCCGCAAAACTCCCGTCCTGGCCTCAAACAACAAAGAGCTTCCCCTACAATTATCATAGATATTTTCTTTGGCAATTTCCTGCTTAAAAATCCTGTGGGTTCCCATCGTTGATTTTGTCAGCCTCCCTGTTTTACTCAAAGCTATCTCTGTTTCTTTCACCTTTTTCTTAACTGATAACTGCTAATTTGCCCCCTACTGCTGTCCAGATATTTGCTTGTCAATGTTCTAGTCCGCATTCTCCATTTCGTATCAACATTTTTTATATACAGGTATCTGAAAACTTTTCTAGCCCACTGATTTTCCCGCGTTTTTCTCAATCGCTCCTCAAATGCTATCTTATTGCTAGCTTCTCTGCTCTCGAACGACGCCCATCCCATACCACCTTGTACCCCCTGATTCGGTGTATTGCCATGTGGTCCCAAAGCTACTCTCCCTACGCCACGTTGTTTAATTTGTAACCTTGCTTGAACATCTGGTCGCATGCACAGGACCGCATTACCGAAAGTCAGGCTAGGAACCATCACCCCTTTCCAGATCCCTCTTACCACTTCATACCTATTGTAACTCCACAGTTACCTATTTTTCATGACAGCTGCATTCCTACTACCTTTATTCATTACATATTTTTCATGCTCTGTCAGATACTGAGCGCCGTTATTTATCCACAGCCCAAGATACTTGTACTCATCCACTATTTCTAGGGTGAACTCCTGTATTCTGTGCTCGCCAACCTCATGATTAAATATCATGACTACAGATTTTTCCTTACTTAACAACGTAGAATCAGCTCTGCCTGGCTGCGATGAATCGAGATAAATCTATTCGCGTCTTGCGTCGCAAACAAAGCGATGAAGTGGTGTGGCGGCAGATTTGAAAGACGAACAAATGCTGCAAATATTTGCGGCAATATTTCTACTTCGACTTCCATATTATATGTGACAAGGGCCCCCTTTCTCAAGGGTTTTTTCATGAAAAACTGCTCACATCATCCTCATCTTCGAGCCTCCCAGCCAACCGACTATCTTCTGTGGCGATTCTGGACCGAGCACACAACATACCGCAGATGTCAAGCAACACCAAAATCACACAAACTAACACAGCACACCAAATTGCACTTACGGAACATTAACACACCACTGCCGTTGTCCGTGCGGTGTCCTTAATGCACATGCTAATGTCCACAACAAACTTCCTTATATAAGCACGCAACAACAACAACAAAAAGATACATTCCAGAGATAGCTAGAGCCGTTTAGTTTGCGCTACTTATGAAGTCCGCTCCCACGTTATCTAGGCCTTGAATATATTCCACCTGAAATGAGTATTCTTATTCATATGGGCAAAACCTATGACACCCGTTTTGCCCAGCACATCCGAAAACACATTCCTCTTGCTTTTGAGTAGAGCCCTTATCTGTGATCTGTCTTCAATAAATTTGAGGTTTATTTGTCCCTTATCCCACCCTCACAATGTCAATAGCCACTCTTTGAAACGGTTGGTCGATGGCTTGCATCTTGCACAGAGGTACGGGACTAGTGTGCTGGCACACGTCAAACGAGCGAACAAAGCTTTTAACGTCACTCTGGATGCCTGGCCAGAAGAACTTCTCGGGATCTTAGACACCGTCTTTTGAACACCCTGGTGTCCGGCCATAATGGCGTCATGTCCTAAGCGTAACACTGCCTCTCCCATATCTTTCGGTAACACCAGCTGCTGGACCCGACTTCCTGAGCTAAATACGCATGCCTTGGCCAGAATACCGTTTACGAATTGATATTGCAATGACGTACGACTCCTTTCTTTTCACCTTTTCCCCAACTTTTTCGAAGCAGGCTTTCAAGCTCGGGTCTTCTCTTTGACTAATTGCAAATTCGCCCGGTGGTACGCTCAGACACATCGTAACGGGAGTAGAGAGCACACTCTGCGTTTCTCGGGCTGTCTCTTGAGCTCTTGTCTCCACTGCTGACGAGAAACTGACTGCCACATCACCCGCCTGAGCTTTCGTGGGGCTTTCCTCCTTTCGGCGTTCTTCAACGTCGAGCATGCTCCACTCGGGATCGGGGTCTTCGACACTTCTTGCACCCGTAATGCTTCCAAGATGAGATCATAGATGGGTTGCTCTACGCATTTTGCCACTACCTGCCCAGTATAATATGGCGTGGACACTAGAATCCTGGGTTCAGGAAAGTACCTGACATTGCTATCTACGAGAGTGAGTGCCGACGCTCCCCTTGTAAGATCCTCGTCCTTCACCAGGTTTCTCCGAACCAAGACTGTGTTGGCTCCGTTGTCACTAAGCACCAATATAGGACAATCCCCTGTTTTCCCAACCACCACCGGCATTGCTGCCTTCGACTTGGGTGTTCCACTCACTGCCTCATTTTCCAGCAGCGTTTGCTCTCCTTTCAGCTGTAGAACTTCAGGTGGCGTTACAAGTTCTACTCGAGAGTCAACAATGCATGCAGCTCGATCCTGCGTTCTGTATCGGCACTCATCCAGAGTATGACCCCTCCTCTTAAAACCTTGACACACAAACTGTGTTTTTTGGGCAGCGCTACTAGTCCGACAGTCAACAGCACAGTGTCCCACCTTGCCCCTGAGGAAACCGCTCACTGGCGCCTTAGATGCACCGGCATATGCTCTTGCTGTTGTCTGATCTGTCTCTAGGACCTTTTATGTTTCCGCCTTTGCCTTACTAATATTTCTCAGCCCTTGAGCCTCGAGGAATTGGTTTGCAGTGTCGGCAAACTCTTCCAATGAACAAAACTTCCTTTCTTTTAGGAATAGCGCCAGCTTTGGACTGCAACATGCTAAAAAATTGCTCTGTGACCAGCTTGTCACGCACCCCTTCAAAACTCTTTTCTGTGTTTGACATATCAAGCCACCTATCGAAATAGTTGGTCAGCCTACAGGAGAACCGCTTAGCAGTTTGTTACGATGTTTTCCGGCGGTCGCAACGCCGCTCCAGTAGTGAACGAGACGTCGTACCATGCAGAATACACCACGTTTATTCACACTCGTGAATATAAAGGAATGCAAAGGGGAAAGGGAAAGCGTGATAGAGATCAAGGAAAGATTGCGCACATGCGCACTAGTGGGAATAGCTCGGTCGTCAAGTTCATGGGTTACAGCATTTCTTCAACCTTAGTATGCAAAACGCACGGCAGGTTTCTTTCATCTCGTGGAGCGCCGTAGCTCTTGGGGTTGCGCTTCTGGTATTCTCTCGGATGGGTCAGCCGGCCTTGGGTCCTTTACTACCGGGGAACCTGGTGTAGGAGGCCACGACAGGTCGACGGCTGCGGGGGTCTCAGCTGTGTTCCGTTTACGAACTTGATCTAAGTGGTGGTGGACAAGCCCGTCCCCAGTCTTAACATCTAGGAGGCGAGCTCCGGAAGTAGCTTCCACATTGCCCGGGGACCACTTATCGCCGGCGCCGTAATTACGCACGTACAGATAGTTTCCCGGTGCAAAATTCCAGCCCGAGTCATTCGCAGTTTTGGCAGGGCAGGTTCTGACAGAAAAAGATATGTCCAATCTTGTGCGCAAACGGTGCCCTAATAGCATCTCTGAAGGAGAAGGGCCCGCTTGGTGCGGTCGTTTCGATAATTGCACAACAGCCGGGCCAACGACCTTATGAGGCAAACGCCTCTTATCTTCTTTAAGCGTTCTGTGTGCGCACGGCTCGCTCGGCTAGGCCATTACTCTGGGGGTGATAGGGAGGTGTTCGAATATGTGCGATTCCATTGCGCTGCAAAAACTGCTCGAACTCCCATGCTGTAAATGGCGTCCCGTTGTCAGACACCACCGTGTGCGGTATGGCGAAGCGGCTACATATTGTCTTGAGGGAATTTATTGTGCTGTGAGAGTTCGCCTGAGACACGGGAACCGCCTCAGTTCACTTTGTGTGTGAACCGACAACTATCATTTTCCCTTTCATTGGTCCCGCATAGTCGATATGCAAACGCGACCCCCTTTCGTGTGAATCGGGTCAATGTAGTGGTTCTTTCGCCTGAGACATCGGTAATGATTGCACGCAGTTGTGGCATGTCGCAGCAATGCGCTCAATGTCCTGCTCTAAGCAGGGCCACCAAAATAAAGACCTGGCTTTTGCCTTCATAGCGGACACGCCTTGGTGAGCTGCTTGTAGTAGCCTTAGCAGCTTCCCTCGCGCATCTGTTGGCACTACAAAGCGATCGCCCCAGTAGAGCACTCCCTCAGTAACAGACAGCTCATGCCGCTTTTTTGGAAATCAGCCATTTCTTTCGTTTTCATCTCAGAACTGTGCGGCCAGCCTTCCCGTGTGTACTTGCGTACCCGTGCGAGTACCTCATCAGTGACGGCGAGTGCTTGAAGTTCCTTTAATGGCACGGCTGGCTGATCCCAGTGGTCCAGGGTCAGTACGATTTGGGCCTCATCTTCCTGGTCCGCTTCCTCCTCCAATGGTTGCGGTAGACGGCTCAGAGCATCAGCATTGCACATGAATTTTCCAGGCTTATGTTGCAACTGATATCGCTAGGCGGCGACTATGATGCCCATTGCTGAATGCTGGCAGCGGCCATAACCGGCTTAGAAGACCAAACAATGGCTGATGGTCAATTACAAGTGTGAATTGCCTGCCCAGCAGATAATCTCAGAATCTTGTGACACCGTAGACCAGAGCCAATGCCTCCCTTTCGGTCTGTGAATAATTCTTCTCTGCGGAAGTAAGCGTCCGAGATCGAAATACCAAGGGCTGATACTGTCCTTCAATTCGATAGAGTAGGGCCACTGCCACAACTTAGGGTTACGCTAACGCTCCAAAAATAGCTCTCTTCCAGGGTTGAAGTGAGTCAGCACCGGAGCGGAACACAAAGCTGCTTTACCTTGCCGGAATGCATCATCTGCAGGCCCATCCCAAGACCATTTGGGTTTCTTTTCCAGAAGTCGGTATAAGGGGCTGAGGAGCGTGGTCAGATTAGGCAAGAATTTGATATAAAACGTAAGCACGCCCAAAAAGGACCGCAGCTCCGTAACATTCCGAGTAGTCGGAGCCAGCTAATTGCCTCGACGTTCTTCTCCGGGGAGTGCGAACCTGCCGCGTCAATTCTATGTCCCAGATACGCAACGGAAGCCTCGCCTAGTCGGCACTTGTCTGCCCGGAGCATGATGCCGTTGTAGGCTTAACGCCTCAGGAGCGAAGGAAACGAGACCACTGCTACGAGCCGACACCAGAACAGAACTGCCAGCCGTGGTTTCACGAGCCACGACCAGGTGCCGTCTTTATTCTCTTCGCAGGGTGGCGCGCGCTAGCCGAATTGTCGGCGCCGCCCAAGAGAGGGTGCTACAGCCCCCCCCCCCCCCCCCCCTGCCTAGACTGGAAGTCGAAACGGACGGAGGGCCGGCGATAGCACTCGAGCACGAGGTCAGGCGGCGCTGGGAGTCGTTCCAGGGCGGTCTCCATGTAAGCCAGTTTAAGGCGGTCTAGACTGACGGTCTCTTCGCGGCCGTTTTGGAGGATGGTGGCGGTTTTTGGGGTGCGGCGGAGAACGCGGAAAGGTCCGTCGTAAGCCGGTGTGAGTGGAGCTCGGACAGCGTCGCGGCGCACAAAAACGTGGGTCGAAGTGGCCAGGTCGGGGTGTACGAAAATGGTATGGTGGCGGGACGGACGTGGGGGAGTAGGCCGGAGGTCTTTAACGCAGTCCAGCAGGCGTTGGAGGAATTCTTGAGGCTGGGCTGGAAGCTGCTGGGATGTAAAGAAGCCTGGAAGACGCAAAGCACTTCCATACACGAGCTCTGCAGCTGAGCACTGTAAGTCTTCTCGGATGACGGCCCTTAGGCCAAGCAGCACAAGGGGCAAGGAGTCGACCCAAGAGGCGCAATTGAGGCGGGCAGCGAGGGCGGCCTTCAATTGGCGGTGAAGACGTTCCACCATGCCGTTAGCACACGGGTGATATGCAGTGGTACGGCAATGCCTGGCGCCGAGAATATTATTAAGGGAAGCAAACAGGGAGGACTCAAACTGGCGTCCACGGTCGGTTGTCACAGTACCAGGACACCCAAATCGAGATACCCACGCAGAAATGAAGGCGCGGAACAGTCTCTGCGGTGATGTCAGGAATGGGGACTGCCTCCGGCCAGCGAGTGAAGCGGTCGACTATGGTCAAGATATAGCGGTAGCCTCGAGAGATAAGTAGAGGGCCCACGATGTCGAGATGAACATGGTCGAAACGACGGCCAGGAGGTAGAAGGCTTGGGAAGGTGTCTTGGTATGTCGACAGATCTTGATATACTGACAGGGTAGGCACCGGCGCGTCCAAGCACGCACATCTGCGTTGATTCCGGGCCAAACATAGCGCTGGGTGAGAAGGCGCTGAGTAGCCCGAATGCCTGGATGGCATATGTCATGGAGAGAATGGAAGATAGGGCGACGTAGTGAAGCCGGAACAAAAGGGTGAGGAAAGTACGTTGAAACATCGCACCACAAGGGCTAAGGCGAGCAAGGATGGGGCACAAGCCGTAAACGGAGAGAACGAGGGTTCGCGCAAAAAGTGGCGAGCTCATCGTCATTCTGCTGGGCAGAAGAGAATGCGGCCCAGTCGACGGTGGAAGATGGAGCGTCTACCGCGACTATACGAGAGAGGGCGTCAGCGGCGGTGTTGGCTGCACCTTTCACATGCCGGATGTCGGTAATAAACTCCGAGATATAAGCGAGCTGACGGAGTTCACGTGACACGTACTTCGATGAGTTGGTCCGGAAAACATATGCCAGCGGTTTATGATCGGTTAGCACGTGAAACTTGCATCCTTCTACAAAATGCCGAAAGTGGTGGATAGCGGAGTAGATGGCTAGGAGCTCTCGACCGAAGACGCTGTAGCGGGTCTCAGCAGGAAGTAGCTTCCGAGAGTAAAAAGACAGTGGTCTCCACTCGGAGTTAATGTACTGCTGTAAGACGGCTCCGATGGCCACGCTTGAGGCATCCACCATCAATCTCGTAGGGGCGTCGTTGCGCGGATGGACTAGAAGCACGGCGTTAGCGATTGCTTGCTTCGCGGCAGTAAAGGCGGCCTGGGCTTCTGATGACCAAGATATTGTGGAAGACGGGCCAGCGGTTGACCGGAGGAGGTCGGTGAGCGGGCGAAGTAGCTCTGCACAGTGCGGGATAAAGCGGCGGGAGAAATTCACCAGCCCCAGGAATTGTCGCAGGAGGCGCCGGGTTGTGGGCAGGGGAAAATTCTCGATGGTCTGGACGTGGGACGCGATAGGGCGGATACCCACTGAGGATATGTGATGACCCAAAAACTCGAGCTCAGAAGCACCGAAAACACACTTTGAGGCATTCACAACCAGGCCGTAGTGCTGTAGACGCTTGAACAAAGCACGTAGGTCTTGCTCATCATCATGAGGTGTGGGGCTGGCGATGAGGACATCGTCAAGGTACGCGAATACACTCGGTAGGCCCCGCGTGACCTCAGCCATGAACCGCTGGAAGGTTTGAGCCGAATTGCGTAGTCCAAAAGGAAAACGGACGTACTCAAACAAACCAAAGGGCGTCGTGATGGCGGTCTTAGGTATGTCGGCGGGTTCAATGGGAATTTGGTGATACGGCTTAACCAGGTCATCTTAGCTAAAAATGGCGCAGCCGGCGAGGCGCGACGTAAAGTCCTGGATGTGGGGTAGCGGATAGCTGTCGTGGACAGTGTTGGCATTCAACGCCCGATAGTCGCCGCAGGGATGCCAGTCACCGGGATCACGCTTGGGTACTAGATGCAGCGGAGACGCCCACGCGCTGGACGACGGGCGTATAATGCCGAGCTCCAGCATGTGGTCAAACTCACGTTTGGCGATAGCTAGACGGTCTCCAAACAAGCGGCGCGGTCTAGCAGCTGCGGGTGGACCCCGGGTGACGATGTGGTGTGTCACAGTATGTTTAGGCGCCAGAGTGAGGTTGCATGGCTTAGTGAGCTCCGGGAAATCCGCCAACACTTTTTCGAACTGAGAGGAAGGTATCAGCGTGCGAATGCCCATGGCAGCAAGGTCGGACGAGACTCCCGAGATGGAGAGATGAGTCAGACCGTCGGTAAGACGACGATGCCGCACGCTGACGTCTAAGTCGAAGTAGGAGAGGAAGTGTGAGCCGATGATAGGGCGAACCACGTCTGCGATGACGAAGACCCATCGAAAAGTGCGGCGTAGGCCGAAGTCGAGGGTGAGAGATCGTAGCCCATACGTGGGTATAGACGAGGCGTTGGCAGCACGGAGCGACAGTCCTGATGGCTTGGAACGATCTGCCTTAGTCGGTGGAACCACGCTGATTTCCGCGCCCATGTCAATAAGAAACCGGGTGCCGGAGAACTTGTCAGTGACCATGAACAGGCGGCTCGAATGACTGGGGGAACCACACGCCGCCGTTAGTGATCCCGGCGGGCGTTTCCCGGCCACGAACAGGGCGGTGTACGCTTCGTGGCCCGGTGGCGAAAACGCCTGTGGTACCAGCAGAGAGATGTAGGGCTGGGACTCCGAGCTTGACGTGAGCGCGAAAGAGCGCGATGATCAAGACGAGACGGACGGGTCTCCAGTGGTCGGCTCCGGAGTGCGGCGACTGAGGCGGCAAGCTCCTCGAGACGGGCTTCAAGGCGCGAAATCGCTGGGTCTCCTGGCGGCAAAACAGCAGTGACGGACGGGGAGGTGGCCTCATGAACGTTATCTGCGAGCTCAGCCAGGCGGTCGAGGGTGACGTCACCGGCCGCCGCAAGGACGAGGCGGATGGGCTGGGGAAGGCGTTGGAGGAAAAGCTCTCGAAGCAACGCTGAGTGGTTGGGGATTGTGCGCTCCCCGAGAAGCTGTTGCATGCGGCGCAGAAGCTGGGAGGGGCGCCGGTCGCAAAGGTCTTCCCCGGTAAGGAGCTGCTGGAGGCGGGTGCGGTCCGACGGCATAAATCTCTCCAGCACCTTGGTTTTCAGGTGCTGATATGGTGTAGCTGATATGGTGCTGATATGGTGATATGGTGATATGGTGTATTCTCTGAAACGCTGTAGAACTGCTTGCTGTTCCGTATTGGGCTTATCATTCGCATCTGCAATTAGGACGTCATCTAAGTACGCTTGAACCTATGGAAGGCTTTGCAGAACATACTCAATTGTTCTTTGAAAAATCTCAGGTGCGGATGCAATCCGAAATGGCAGTCGATTATAACAGAAGAGGCCCTTGTGAGTGTATATAACAGCCAATTAAGGCGAATCTTGATCTAGAAGAATTTGGTTGTAGGCATCGCGTTAATCCAAGATAATAAACTGCTGTCCACCGCGAAGCGTAGTGAAAATATAGTCTACTACGGGTAGGCGATACCTTTCCATTTCACAGACTGGGTTCAGGGTTACTTTAAAATCACCACAGATGCGAACTGTTCCATCGCTTTTCAATATGGGAACCACCGGGGTTGCCTATTCTGCATTGCAAACAGGCGAAATAATGCCCCTGGCCACGAGTCAGTCTAACTCGGCGGATAGCTTATCTAGCAGAGCGAATGGAACCTTGGTGTTGCTCCGTCCTTTATATGTAGCCGTGCGGGTGACCCCTTGATAAGTCCCACGCCCTCCGTGAAAAGGTCAGCGTACTGGTCCATCATGGGTGCAGCTCCTTAACCCTCCAGCTTCAATTCGGCTGACTGCGACACGATGTGAACAAGTGGCGCCCCTTGTATCTCGAGTTTCTGCAATAAGTCATGGACGCAAAGGCAAGGACATTCGCAGTTTAATACTACTAGATTGCAGTCAACTGTCAGTGACTTATAGGAAGCTTGCATTTGCAGAACGCCAAGCACTGGTAGCTTTCCAAGATGGCATGAAAGGGTTAACGCAGCCTCACAAAGCGGTGGCCATTTATGACGATGGGCTTCCTATATCGCTGTGGGCACCACGCAGACAGGCGAGCCTGTGTCGATTACTATCTTCAGTGAAATTTCATTCCACGTGACAAGCTTCCGTACGGGCGGAACCATACATTCATTACTTTTTACTGACCATATTTGCAATGCATTGCTGCCGCTATCTTCACTTTCCGCTGAACATTCGGTTATCGCCAACGATCGATGGGCGGAAACTGTTCGAGAGCATACTCGCGCCAAGTGACCTTGTCGCCCGCATTTGTAACATCGGCGCCTTCATAGCGAGCACGCATTGGCCTGATGCCCCTGTCTGCCACCGCAGCTACGTTGTTGCGATAACATGCTCGGCTCATTCCTTATTATTGCGGTTTCCCCTTTCCGCTTAAAGTTGAGCCTACCGACAGCGTCACCTTGCCTGTCCATCTGTTGCGAACCTAGCTCTGCGCTTTCTGCAGCTAAAGCAAGTGCTTCGGCTTCCGAAAGAGTCGAGTCCTTCTTCGCTCGCAGCTGTTTCTGCAAGTTTTTCGACCGCATTCGGCAAACGATACGATCCCTCACGATTCGCTGCAACATCGAAGATTGGTTTGATTTTGTGTATAGGGGCTTAACGTCTCAAAGCAACTCGGGCTATGAGGGACGCCGTAGTGAAGGACTCCGGAAATTTCGACCACCTGGGCTTCTTTAACGTGCACTGACAGCTCACAGCACACGGGACTCAAGAATTTCGCCTGCATAGAAATTCCGCCGGAGCGGCCGGGATCGAACCCGCGTCTTTCGGGTCAGCAGCCGAGTGTCGTAACCACTGAGCCACCGCGGCGGCTGCAACATCGAAGAGAAGTTGCAGTTATGGGCTAGCCTACAAATCTCGACGATAAACGCCTGCTTGGACACTGCTTCTTGTTGGTTTCGATGAAAGAATTTCAAAACTTTCCAATATCTCGTTAGGTGACGGATCATGGTGCTCATTCAATGTTGAAACGACTTCTTCATAGCTCAGCGAGCTCGGTTTTCTCGGTGCTACTCTACCGCAAAGAATCTCAATGGTCCTTGATCCTAATGCTGCAACCAACAAGGCCCTCTTCTTGGCGTCGTCTGTAATATGGTTTGCTTCAAAGTAAGCGTCGACTTTTACGAGATAAGCGTGCCGCTTATCTGTGCCTTCTACGAATTTCGGAAGCTTGAGGGCCATGACTGCGGTTGGGTCGACGGGTGTCTTCGTTTCGTGGCTGGTAACCGGCAGCTGTAGCGTATCGGTCGGAATTCTCGTCGCCAGTGTTACGATGTTTTCTGGAGGCGGCAACGCCGCTCCAGTAGTGAACGACACGGTCTTACCATGCAGAAGACACCAGGTGTATTCACACTCGTGAATATAAAGAAAAGGAAAGGGGAAAGGGAAAGCGTGATAGAGATCAAGGAAAGATTGCGCACGTGCGCACTGGAGGGAACAGCTTGGTCGTCAAGTTCATGGGTTACGGCACAGTTTCAGAATCCGCAGGTCTCGCGGTGTGAAACCTATCGCGAAAACCCTCTGCTGTAAGCCTGAATCTTTGGAGGAGTGCCTTCTTGACTTTCTCGTAGTCCATGGAATCAGCAGCAGGCATCCTCCCAAACACATTCAGCGTCTCCCCGGCTAAACACATACTTAATGCCGTGTCCCATTCACCGCGCTCCCAGCACTGCCCCAAAACTATCCGTTCGAATAGTTGCAGATATGTGTCCAAATCATCTATTTTGTAATCAAAAGGAGTCGCAAGCTTTCTTGGACAGACTCTGGCCGTTCTGGGAGATTCCGTAGCCGCTAAGGAACGCTGACCATCGTCCGTGATCTCCTCGTATCCTCCCGCGACATGCGCCTGTTTCCAAAAAAGAAACTCCTTCTCCTGTTCTATCCGTCTTTTCTCCTGCTCTGCCTCGCGAGCTCTTCTGTTTTCCCGCTCTTCTGCCTCGCGAGCTCTTTTAACCCCCCGCTCTTCTGCTTCGCGAGCGTCTGCGCGTGCTTGCGCCCTTTCTTCTCTCTGTCTTTTTGCCTCTTCTTTCTGCCTCTTGCCCTCCTCGTCATAGAGACGCATCGCCTCTTCCTTGCTTAACCCTAGCTCGAGCGCCAGTTCTAACGTTTTTGCCAAATCCATACTTTCTGCCGTCGAGGGATCGGAAAGATCCGAGACAAAACAAAAAGAAACAAGGCAATGAATCCTGGCAGACGCTCACCACCTAAATTTGTCACGGATCACCGTAGAACGGTCGGGACGAAAGAATGGACTAGGCGACAGATGTACTCACACAGACGCACGTTTAATACATCCTACGTGACACAAACGCTAGCCCAAAAACTAACAAAACTAACACAAAACACGAAGACTACCGATAAACACGACCCGGAAACACTGCTGCTAGCGTCTACTACTAGCATCCTACTATTAGCGGTCGACGTTCGTGCTCACGGTTCGGTGCTGATGCAGCGTTGCGTTGGTCCAATAGCCGGCGTCGAGGTGGCGTTCGAAGTGCTCAGGCTGGCGTCGCTGGCGGCGTCGTTTGCTGCGTCGTACAAGCTCCCACTCCAAGCGCCTTTGGATGTGATGCTGGCGATGTTGGCGTTGTGGGCACCACCCGGATGGGTGGCAACAGCGCTGAGGCATACCTGGCCATAGCAGGTGGGTGCGTCGTTCGTTGACTCGCCGGAACGAGATCAGGAACGGCAGGAAATCCACGGTGCGACGCCGTAGAACTCGAGATCACCGGAGCAGTAGCCGGCGTTTCTCTCTTCCAGCCGAGGTGTTCCTGAGCTGCCGGAACCTCCGCTTCTCTGTTTTTCTTCCCACCCCCACTGCCTCGCTCTCCCTCGCACTTTTAGAATCTTGGCGTTGGTCCACGTCATCCTTGTCGTCGTCTTCTTCTTCTCTTCTCCAGCAATCATCTTTTCACACCTCACCGAATACTTCACTTCTTTTTCTGCGGTTCATACATGTCATCCTTATCACCTTCCTCGTCATCTTTTTCAAACCTCTTTCGTTCATACTTCTATTTAAAACTCCCTATTATATGTAACAGGGGGATTTACAGAGAGGGATAAATTTGAAGTTAAGAAGGCTGTAGTCGTCGGCTTGTGGACTATGCTTATGGGCCGCTACTCGGCACTGAAGATGACAAAAGAAGAGATATTAAAACATGGCAATAGGGGAAGTTGTGGACTATTCTGGACAATAAAAAGAGCCAGGTGTTTCTACGTGAAGCTTCAGATAATTGAGAACTGTACTTTCCATGCAGGTTGTGCGTGCTGTTCACTTGCGTTTATCGTTAACAGCGGGGACTTAGCATAAACGCATTAATTGTCATACGAGGGTCGGTGGTATTACTTACATTAATACTGGACTGTGTTCAGGACACAGGGAGGGCTGCAAAGAAATTACAATGAATCTAATCGAAAGTGCAGATAAATTTGAAAATTTGAAAAAGCAACCAACTGAAAATAGAAGATATGTCCTCGGCAATGTAAATCCAAAACATGGCTACAACGGTTGCACCATCATTTATGTATTATGTGTCAGCGCAATAGTTATTCAGGCACTCTGAACAGAGCTTAGTGTGTTCTGGTATTCACACACTTTCTAGAGAGCAGACGTCGTTGAGTACTTCATTTTACGCAAGAATAATGATTTGTGAAACCGAATATACCCGCCGCGGTGGCTCAGTGGTTAGGGCGCTCGACTAGTGATCCGGAGTTCCCGGGTTCGAACCCGACCGCGGCGGCTGCGTTTTTATGGAGGAAAAACGCTAAGGCGCCCGTGTGCTGTGCGATGTCAGTGCACGTTAAAGATCCCCAGGTGGTCGAAATTATTCCGGAGCCCTCCACTACGGCACCTCTTCTTCCTTTCTTCTTTCACTCCCTCCTTTATCCCTTCCCTTACGGCGCGGTTCAGGTGTCCAACGATATACGAGACAGATACTGCGCCATTTCCTTTCCCCCAAAACCAATTATTATTATTATTATTATTAACCGAATATACCTATGTACTCCGCTGATATAAACATTTTGCGAAACGGGCCTCAATATTGTGGGGACCTGCCCCGCCGTCCGCTGTGGTTTGATTCCACGCGATGCATCTCTACTTAATTACCTTAATTAAGAAGCGAGGGTGCCGGCGTCGCAGCTACGCGAGCGCCACGGACGGCGTCACTGCTGTTCGCGCGCGCGGGTCAGACGACTCTCTTTATTTGGGGAACGTCTCCGCGTACGGACTGTTCGGCGCACGCTCCGCTCTTCGCCAGCGGGACGAGGAAGACGAGGCGAAGGAGACTTGCTCCCGCATCTCGTCCCGTCCGGCTTTGGAGTATCCCCTGCCCTAGCGTGGGCGAACATCGTTCGCAACCTTGCTGGTGAGTGGGACGACCTCGATTCATTAGGGTAATTTGTTGCTTGCTGGAATCATTATTTTGTAGCAATAAACACCAATTTGTGTCAGCCAGAGTGTCGTCCTTTTGTTCCCCCAGAGCAAGGCCCGCCATGGTCGGCTTGCGCTGGGTACCGTACGCGATCACGGGGTGGGGTCCGGGCGGTGTTGAACAGTGTAAGCCGCGGTTAAGCGCGGAGAACACATTTAGCTCCCCTGTTTCAACCCCACATCTGGCAGCGAAACGTGGGGCCTGCTCTTGGACCATTGGACGACTGTCTGTTCGGTTCGAGGAACGCTCTTTGTCCCGACTTGATAAGTGCTAGGCCTAGCGTGAATTTTGATCGCTAGGACCCGCTGCATTCTTTCTTGAGTGCGAAGTGTAATGCACTGTAGCATGTTTGAACTTGTCGAAACACTCGGAACATCTTTCGTCAAGTTTTCTCTGTAGTTTCTTTGGCACGAGAACCATTTGGTCCGCATGGAGGGAGCGCAAGGCCTAGCGCCCGCGGAGTGGCCGAGCCCGAAGCGTGTGAGTACGGTGAGTACGGAAGCCGCGTGGGTGATCCGAGTTTTCTGTATATATATTTTCTCTGCTTTCTCTATTTCGACTCTGGGAGTCGCGGCTCCGGGAGCCGAGCAGCCTGTGGCCACGGGTGCCGCTACGAGCTCGCTGGTGTTGTAGCTCTTCACCGGGCGCTTCTACACCGTCCGATACGGGGGGCGCCACTCAGAAGCTGCTTCATGCCGATTTGGGTTAGCCATAGTGTCGTTCCTTTGTTCTCTTCGAGCAAGGCACGCCGTGCTCGACATGCGCTCGGTAGTGTACACGATCACAGGGTGAGGTCCGGGCGATGTTGATTTGTGTCAGCCGCGGATCAGCGGAGAGAACGTATTTATATCCCCCGTTTAAACCCAACAATACGCACACCTTCCGCACCCAAGAGTGAACGGCGCTTTCATAGCGGCATTCTAAACGCCTACGAACTGATAATGGGTGCAACAAATTTTTCAAGACACAAAAAGCTTGCATCCAGGTTTATCTTGTCGAGCGTAATACAAAAAAAAAAATCTTCTGGAATACGCTCAGTCTTGTGCAAGAACCTCGGGTAATAAGCGGCGATCAAAAATAAAAATAAAGAAAACTTCATCTAAGAAGGATGTAAGTGAAGTTGGTAAGAAAGCGGCTTACGAAAGCCGTACTATGTGCCACTAAAAATTAAACCGCAATCAAGACAGATCGCAGTAGCAATGCGTGAGATAGGTTCTGACAGTACATGTCATGTTACCTAATGATATGCAAAGATAAATGAGGGCTCAGTTTCGTCTCTGTAATTAGTTGATTGTGGTCATACCATCAGAGTTCGGTCATGAGAAAAAGCATACGAGTTTAAGGATTTTAGAAAATTTTATAACGAACGTATGTCCGAACATTCATGGAATTTGTATTGAATTAAGCGAATTCTTGGGGTAGAGCCCGGCTTACGTGAATTTGTTGTCTGCAAAGCACAAGGCTCTATGGTTGTAGCCGATTTCATTGAAGTTAGTTCTTCTTGAAAAGCGACGTTTAAATACCGAACGAAGCAGCTGAGATTACCGACGTTGAATAGCGTCGAGCATTCAGCATTAGGATTAGCCAACGCAATTTTTTCTATGTTAAAGCGTCATTACGACTGGGGTTACAAATGAGAGGGGACATTTTCGGGCTGAAAAACTGTATTGAATAGAGTTCTTTCTGGCGATTTTAACTGCAGCGTTAAGAACGGCGACAGCGGGTCTTGTTATTAACAGCGGAGACAGCGACTTTCACCAGTTGTTAGCGAGCACACCTGTTTCTATTGTGTGGCTCCGAGCAACTCATGGCGGCTTCACAACGATCGCTCCCAGGCCGGCCGTCAACTTGCTGCACTGAGTGAACCCATGTGCCAGCGGACTGCAGTTACCGTGCTTCGCCCGGTCGTGGTGCGGGACACGACAAAGCGGAGAGCAGAATTCTGAGAACAACACCTTCCAGAAGACTCCGACGCCACCGCAGCCAGCAAGCGGCCGCGCTCGTCCCAACTTTCGCCGGTGTCTCTAACAACACGACCACTTTGGCTCCTTCCCGACCTTGTGCTTCGGCCTTGCGCGTCAGCTTCCTCTAATGAAGAACAGTGGTCGCAGACCTTGGGAGTGTTGGCTGGCAAGCTGACATCACCAACCGCGGTCGGAAGGACCCCGGCAGCATCCTCATCTCAACATGGGACGGCGGCAGGTCCATGTGTGCGCAGGTGTCAGTTTGTGCCTGCGAGTGAAACTTTCCGGCCACTCCAACCCCGGCGAGGTCGTCGTCAACCTGGGGAATTTAGGGAAGAAGAAGGGTATAAAACTGGACGGCGGCTGCAGTTGAAGAAGCTCATATCTGATCTCAGACTCTGTAAAAATGTAAATAAACCCACTCTTAATCTTCCCCCTACACCCAACTCCTTTAATTCGTCGGCAGTCCTTTCCTGGTGCTGGTGGCGGTCGGAGCAGGCGTCGTCTTGACCGTGGTTCCTTCCGAGTTCGACTGCGAGCCCCACCTCACAACAGCAGACACGGAGCCTATGTTATCCGCACTGCAGGAATCGCACCTTTTATCAAATGCATCGTACGGAAATACGGAATAAAAATTATCGGTACAGTGAGCACGGGGTACCGTGATGCCGTACGCATGTTTGAATCTTTCTTTGCCTTGCCCTCGGGTAGCTGTTTGGCATGCTTTTTTCAAACAGAACTTTCATCGTAGTGACTGCGGCCCAAACTTCGCTAGTGCATTTATTTCATGAGCTCGAATTATCCCGTACTGACTAACAGCGCGCCAGAAACAGCCGCACCAAACAGTGGCTGTCATTACAATTGCGGAATCGTATGTTGTGAAAGTATAGTGAATAAGCAACTTTGCGGCCAAGGATTTTTAGGCGTAGCTATGTAATAAAACTTCTATTAAAGGAATGCTTTTATTCTAGCGCCCTATTACGTTGTTCCACTGCTGCCTAAAGAATGTGCGCGGAGGCTTATAGGTGTAAAGCGTCCTCTTTTAGTTTCTCTGGCTCTGTTTTTGAAGACCGATATTTGTAATAAACAAATAGATATAGCTTCTTCTTTAGTGACTATTTTATTCCCAAGCGAGTATAAATGTCAGTAAGATTATTAATCACGGCATTGTAATTTCGTCCTTTCGTCTCTTACAATGTGCGGTGGCTTTTGTGCTAACGTCGATAATGAAGAAAAAACTCAGAAAATAAAGTGACGTCACCACTAAGGGTGATGTCCTTGCCACGAACATCAGGGCAAAGACCACCAATTTACCCGCGTTCTTCGCCTTCGTCGGCTGCGATTCTGAAGCTCTCGCTGCAGACATCATTAGCGTTCACCCTCTTGTCCGCGATCGTATTGTCGATCACACGCTCTGTCTCTCCAAGGGGAGCCGGAAGCGTGAGCCACATGCCAGCCGCTTCCCGGTTGGTAAAGCGCGGCTCTCTTGGGAGCACCTTACCCGCGTCGTAATGGCTGCCCCACCATTTTTCTCGACGACTGGCGCCGGCAGATTTTTTTTTTTTTTTTTGCCGGTAGGAGTGCATGTCAAGTGAATTGAACGGGCAAGGCACAAGAGACGCGAAGAATGAGCAAGAAGCCTTTCGGAAATCACACCGAGCAGGACACTGCAGCTCTCAAAAATCCAGGTTGTTGATCGATGATAACGCTATTATTTGGAACGCGCAATCGGGTTTTGCCCACAAAGACTGAAGGCATGAAGATGTTTGTAATGAAATGAAACCGGCGCTACTGTAACCAGCACCTAGAGATTCAGAAAAATTTGATTTAGTGGAGGCATTAGCAGTCATGCACATACCCCGTAATTATATCCTCTTAGACAAATACGCAAAGCTGCCGTGACCAGTTGCTGCATATCCGAGTTTGCTTTAAAAAAAAGGTTACTTTCAGGATTTCCGGTAAGTCGTACTTGTGCCTGTATTTTTACGCCAGAAAAGTGATAGCTAGTTGTTGATTTAGCATTAATTTCATTTAAAAATTCATATGCAATCACCTAAGGTGTCGAAGCTAAAGGAAGGAGCTCCGCTTTTGAAGAAAGCGCTTACTTTATTTTGTGAAATATCCGATGCGAATCCCGTCCTCGACAGTGTTTTTAAGCATGGAGCCTTTTACAGGTCTGTGTGGAGAATTCTGGGACGGCTCACAGATGGTGCTAGAGGAACTGTTTGGTTGGATTCCGGCCCAGAACCTGTTCTGTTGGACGTGGCACCGCTTTGGCTCGCGTCTACCTGTCGAGCTGTGCACCATGCTTAAGTGCTTTCTGACTGCTCAGCTTGAGAAGCCGCTCCCAATAGCAGCTTCTCTTATGCCAGCTGGAAAGCGCGCACGTCATCCATCGCTGTTTTCCGGGCTCTGCTTCTCACACCGTTCAGCACCTGCTCTTTTAGAGCGGTGGCCATTCACTAATGCGTTGTCACTGTTCGCAACGCGGTGAGAGTTCCGCGTGGTGGCAACCATGGGCGCGAGAGTACACGTGCCTCGCGCTGCCTTCGTCAACTTCGGTATGGGCGCCCGCTCACCCCGCAACAGGTGACTATGTCAAACATGCAGCCCATGCCGGCTGCCTCATGCAATATAATAACATACAATCTGGTGTCGCTCAAGCATGGGATGCCGCCAAGCGCCCCAAAATTACTCTCGGAAAGACATAGCGAAATTTGTCTAATCCGTCATCGGAGTTTCTAATAACTCTTCGCAGATCCTCACTGCTGCTGAACTTCAACATCACCGTTATGAAGCACAAAGAATTCGTTGTTGACGTGGCAAAGCAAGACTACGCTATTATAAGAAATAAAAAGCAGGCCACACCGTCTGTTAGCACATGCACCGATGTGGACTCTGCATGCAGTGCAATGCAAAAGCGATTATGCCCATTCACACGCACTTCCCTAACAACAGGCAAAAAAGGATGCAAGAAAAGAAGCTGAAAAATTCCAACAAGCCTACTAGTGGTCCGGTCAAACGAAAAAATGCGCGTTCATGTGCTCATGACGCTGCAGGAAGGCGGGAGGCTGTCCGAATTATTCCTTCTTTACGAAAAGCTGTCCGGGCTATCAGCGATGAATGAGCCCAGCGAGGCGACCATCAGTGTTGCTCAGCCCTCTAGCACCTCATAAAAAAAGCATTCTAATAAAAGGGCATGCAGCTGCATCTCCCTTTCCAGAAGTCAGCATATTGAAACCAGTGGATCATCAAGGTCACCGACCACTAGCCCTCTTCCGCACAGCAGTGTATGTGATATCACAATATTTATTGTTTAACACATCCTCCTGTGTCTCGGCGTCCCTGTAGACCTCATAGCGGGCAAGCAGAGCTGAGAGAAGACATCCTGCACTACTGTCATGCAGTCATCGGAGGACAGCTGCATACCACCCGTGAAACGACGGCCTAACGGACCTCCTGTGGAACACTATCATCCTGCCCTACGTAATATTCACCTAAAAGACGTCATCGCGGGCAACAATCAAAGACAACTGCACTTGAACTTGTGCATGACAGAGCTACAGTAACCGTACTCGAAGTAATTCGCCCTAACGTTGCCAATAAATACACCGACCTTGCCTCTTTACTAAAGAATGGAGAAAAGCATCAGCACATCATGGGATTACGAATGAAGGTCCCGCTTCAGGCAGACACCTGCAACTGAAGTCTGCGACGATTGATCAAGCAATACATTCCAAGCCCAGTGTTCTTGTGTGCATATAGTCGGCAATGCTGTGTCGCAGACGTAGAGACTTCTACGGCGTTATTTCGGGCCGTACAAACTTCTTGCGCGAAAGGGTGAGTTGGACTATCACGTCGTCCCTTACGGTCCGGCGGCATCTCAGCGGTACCGCATGCGCCCCGAAGTATCGCGTGTCGTGCGCATGAAGCGCTTTTATGCAGGCTAAAAAACGCTAGTGCATTCATGTTTAGAATTTGCTCCCCTATCTAGTCGTTCGGTACACTGAGCAGAGGTAATACTGTGAATTTTTATTATGCTTGTGTTACCATGTCTCTTGATTATAAACAGCTGGCATGCTATCCTTACTACTTTGCTGGCCAAGCTAGGCACGACCGGATTTCTCCGGAATCACTGTGTCTGAGCGCATCAGCAACTTTGATGCTCGGAATCACTGTCGGTGTGATAGTAGCACATGGTCCACAGTTGTCACGGTACTGGATCCCTAGCGCGAGAGACAAAGGTTGACGTACAGCTGTAGAGCAGCTTGCATACAAGTCCGTACATTTCAAATATGTGATCATATAGGGCAGGGCCAGCGCAATCCCTAAAGCGGGTGGACACTTTGAACGAAACTTTAAAATGAGCCATTTAAAACACATCGATTTGAATTAAATACCAGAAGTACTACCGTTATTTTTGGCCTTCATTACATGCTGGAGACATAACTATGTTCGATGGCGCATAGACTTACGTGTAAGCTCATCATCGCCGCGCCCAAGAATTTATTAAACACCGCCATCGCAGCTCTGATCTCGTTTATTTTCTCTAAGGCACATACTATCTAGCCTACTAACCCTTTATACGTCATTCCACTGCAACCACACCTCAATAGTTTCAAACATTGTTTTTTTTCCGCCACTGGCCAGTGGAGTTAATTCTGAAACTTTCAGCTAATCAATTTATTAATTGCTTAATTATGATATGTGTTGAAAATTTTGCATTTTTACTTTGTTATTTAGCATTGTCTCGAATATCTTACAATTTCTCAGTATTCCTGTTTTTTGCATGTTTGCTTTGTTACCGTGCGCACCTCGTTTTCATTCACAGTTTAGATGGCCGTTTTTGGTAGTAATTAAAAATGTTTCATTATCAACTGAAAATAAATCGCCTGTAACGTAATTTACAATAATCTGATCTCTGATCACGTGAGAGAAGAGCGCGAGCGTTTGTGCAGTTCTCGCCATTGTGTTTTGAATAACTTTCACGATGATTTTATTTTCAGACAGTAAGCTAATGTAAATGTTGTTCTGGCACGGCGGCAAATCCTCTAAAAAGCATGCCAACTCCAGACGCAGCCGCAGTTTATCTGATCAGAAAGCCACGACTCGTGTTAAAGGCACACTACAGTGGAAGACTATGGCAAACCACAACGATAGGCTAGCGTCGCGTGATAAAAAAATATGTGATTTTTACTGAAAAGAGAGCACTGATAAGCCAGAAAATTGAGTAAAAACACACGTAAAAATCAAGCATACGTGGCACCACCCCTTGAGAATTACTTGCCACTGCTTCCGGTCACAATTGATTTATTTCTATCTCGTACAGTGCTATTTCGGCAGACATGGGAAAGTCCCGTTGTTGAACAGGAAGTGTCTTAATGCCTGAGCGCTTGTAGAATTTTTTTTAGATAAGTGGTGCAAAAGGTTAGTATGCAGATCAGAAAGTTTCCCAGGATGCTGCCTCTCGGAGAAATTAGGCGCGAGTGGTGCGTTTCAAGGAGATAGTACTTCTCCTCAATGTGAATTACGGGACAGCAAAAAGGTGTTTTCATAAAAGAATCGAATGATTTGAAGAAGCGTGGTGAAGGCGACGGGTCGAGATAAAATATTACCGTTCTACACCAACCCAGAACAGATCGACGCATTTTATCACCAGTCCGTCCTTATAGGAAGGCATGAAAGAATAGCATTTTCGTCATTGTCTAGCCACTGATGTGCATAAGGGGAAGAACAAGATCAGCATGACCACGAAAAGGAGAAAATAACGATAAAGCCCGTAAATTTGATCAGGATCATCATCATCATAATCATCATCATCATCATCATCATCATCATCACCACGTTCCTCATCACCAGCCTGACTACACCCACTGCAGAGCAAAGGCCTTTCCCATGCCTTTACAAGTAACCCTGTCCTTTGCCAGCTGCGCCCACCCTATCAACGCAAACTTCTTATTCTCATCAGCCCACCTAACCTTCTGCCGCCCCCCACTGCGCTTGACTTCGCTTGGAATCCTCTTCGTCACCTATAAGGACCAGCGGTTATCTTCTTTCGCATTACATGCCCTGCTCAAGCCCATTTCTTTCTCTTGATTTCGACTAGGACGTCATTAAAACGCGTTTGTTCCGTCACCAACTCTGCCCGCTTCCAGTCTCTAAATGTTACGCCTATCATTTTCCTTCCATGGCTCGCTGCGTTGTCCTTAACTTGAGCTGGACCGTTTTCGTTAGCCTGCACGTGTCTGCCCCGTAGGTGAGTACAGATGTGATACAGCTGTTGTGCACTTTTCTCCTCAGTGATATTGGTAAACTGCCATTCATGATCTGAGAAAGCCTGTGATATGCGCTCCACCCCTTTCTTATCCTTGTAGTTATTTCCCTCACATGATCCGGGTCAGCTGTCACTACCTGCCTTAAGTAGACGTATTCCTTTACCACTTCCAGCACCGCGCTACCAATTGTTAACTGCTGTTTCCTTGCTAGACTGTAGAGCACTGCTTTGGTTTTCTGCATGCCAATTTTTAGACCCACCGTTCTGCTCTGCCTATCTAAATCAACGTTCTTGATTTGCAATTGGTCTCTTGTGTGACTAAGCAAAGCAATGTCATCAGCGAATGGCAGATTATTTAGGTATTTTTCCTTAACGGTTATCTCCAACTGTTTCCAATTCAGGCCTCTGAATACCTCCTGTAAACCGGAGTTGAATTGCATTGGCGAGGGCGTGTCTCCTTGCTTGACTACTTTCCTTACAGGAATTTTATTGCTGACTTTAGGAAGGAATAAGGTAGCTGTGAAGTTCATATATATCTTCCAGTATTTTGACATAAGGATCTTCTACACCCTGATTCCGCAATGCTTCTAGGACTGCTGAAGTTTCCGCTGAGTGAAGTGCTTTCTTGTTATCAATGTAGGCTATATATAGGGGTTGGTTATAATCTCCACATTTCTCTGTCACCTGATTGATAGTGTAATAAGGAACGTCTTTCAAAGCACAGCGTCGCGAATAACCAGCGGTACAGTCCACGCACAGACCAGAGGCAGCGTTAAGTTCACAGCACGCACGAGGGACCGAGCGTTCGGCGCTTCTCGTCGTCTTCTTCGTTAAGCGCCAGCCTCTGAAGATTCTAAAGCCGAAGGCCAGTCCAGCAATAGCGTGAATATAATCTATTGCGGAATATCCTTACCGAAAACCTGCCTGATCATTCGGTTGATTAATGTCTAAGGCAAAGGAATACAAAAAGATACAGAGGAATAAATACAAACGAATATACATAATCTGCTGGGCAAACCGCGGAAAACTTAATTTCCGTTTGTACCTCCAGGAGATTGAAATATTCTTCCCGAAGCTTACGAACGGACAGGCATGGCGTACGCTTATTTACTTCTTTGTAAGATTACAAATAATATCAGGGTTGCCAAACGACAACGCACCGCAAAATACATTCGGACGGGGTGTATAACAGCAACACCCAAACTTCGGGGTTTCTCTCATTTGCTTTCGCGTATGATTCACGAAGACTGGATAAGGGCAAGCTGATGCAATCGGATGGGCGCCGACCGGCCGCAGGTTTGTTTCCTGAAACCCTCTTTTCATCATCATCATCTGCCTTATTACGGCCACTGCAGGTCTCTCCTATATTTCTCTAATTACCCTGTCCTGTGTCAGCTGTGACCGCCCTATCCTTGCAAACCTCTTAACCTTCTGCCGCCCTCTGCTGCCCTTACTTTCTCTTAGAATCTACAGGGCTACACTTAAGGATCAGCGGTTACCTTGCCCTCACATTACAAGCCTTACCCAAGCCCATTTCTTCGTCTTGATTTCGACTATAGTAGGATACAACTTAAAAAAACAACAACAACAGTTCTTTACACTGGTCCGCGGTCCGCGGCGTGCTGTATTACTCAGCTATCCCGTCACAACAGTGAGCGAAATCTGATTTTCAATGTTATTAAATAAGTCAGGAGTTAATATTTTAGAGGTTATAACTTTTCCTTTTCATTAGGTTCTTGTTAAGGGGACAGCAAAGTTTGAACAACGACTAATTTTTGTCGTGGAGGCATTCTGTGCAGCGGTCCTGAATGTGGGCGGAGCTTCACTGCAGATTTCACTGCAGATTTTACTATAGGACGCTCTACACGCCTGCTTGAACCCTGACACATTCTGCGTTCTACCTGTCTCTTAACGTTACACCGAGCATTTTTCTTTCCATAGCTCGCGGCGCTGTCCTTAACTTCATTTGAACCATCTTCGTTAGCCTCCACAATTCTGCCCCATGGGTGAGTGCCGGTCAAATAACACTGTGAAGGAGGCACGATCTTGCCAATGCTATTCGCCGCTTTTTTACAGGAGATATTCAGAGTCCTGGATTGGGAACAGTTTTAGATAAGAGTTGATGGAGAAAGCCTTATTAATCGGCGGTTCGCTGATGACATTGCCTTGCTTAGTCACTCAGGAGATGAACTGCAAGACATGATCAATGAGTAAGAGAAGCAGAGCAGTGGATCTAGAAATTAATATGCAGAAAACCAAAGTAATGTCCAGCAGTTATGGAAGGAAACAGCAGTTTACACTTGGCAGTTAGGTGCTGAAAGAAGTAAAAAAAATACGGCTCCTTAAGGCAGGTAGGGACAGCACATCGGAATCACAAGAGCGAAATAACGAGAAGAGTAGGAATGGGGTGGAGCGGATTTGGCAGGTTCTCTCAGATCATGAATTGTAGTATACTAATATCTCTCAAGAGAAACCGTATTTTTGAGGTCGATTATTACTTGTCTGGCACTGGAAATTCTGTTTTCCACACTATAGATTCAGATATCGCATCAGGGTATGTTTTGCACCATATTTCTTGACTTTAATAACTATTCAGTAACAGCGCGAACAAAACAAAGACTCATAGAACACACGTACACACTAGCGCTGGCCTACAACTGACGACTTCTAGCGAAGAAGCCCACTGTCACAGGTAGTTTGTGCAACGAACTCGGAAACACTGGTAAAAGGCACTAAAGGTTGAAAAGGAGAAATCAAAGAAAACTTATCGTCCGACGGGTTCACAAGGGAAGTGAATGAGGCCTAAAACATATCATATAAAGACACTTGTGTCAGTGCACCATCAGTGCTTGTATCCAACAAAAAAATATAGTATATTTCTGCGAAGAGGTCTAACCTTTCTGACTATAAGATTTCTTTGTTTACTCTGCCGTGAATCTTTGTAATGTTTTATTGTTCATCCTTGAAAGCGGCTGCCATGTCGCTTTATCACTTTGCGGATGCAAGACACGACAAGATTTATCTCGATTGATCACATCCAGGCGGAGCCTATTCTACTTCGTTCCCGAATATTCTAGTAACTTTGCACGCTTATTAATGAAAGTTCGCTATCAGCTTTACATTGTGCATGGCCGAGCACGCTTGTTGCTACGCCGCCGCTGGGTGATTCAGTTCATTGTGGACGTTCAGCCCAAATAAAGAGTTTTGTTTAGGCGCTATTTTAGTTGTCTTTCTGCTCTCCGGATCACAGTTGCCCCTTCGTGACACCTGGTAGAGTTACCGGGTAGCCAATTTGAAGGACCCTTCCGGCCGCCTCTCTAGATGGAGCCTGCGCCTCCAGAAGTATGAAGTCGCTGTCGTTAACAAGTCCGGACTCAAGAACTCTGACGCACACTGCCTCTCTCGAGCACCTGTTGATGCACCGCCGACGGACGACGATGAGGACGCCTTCCTGGGACCCATCAGCTCAAGCTCTTTTGCATAGCAGAAACACTCCGACGCTGACCTAAAACGCCTCATCGAGTCCTTGGAAGGCAAGCTTTCTTCACCCCCTGCCTCCTTCAAGAAGGATTTTCTTCATTTTGTGTGCAGAATGATGTCCTCGTGAAGTAGAGCTTCGCAGCGAACAAAACAGCCTACCTCCTTGTGTATTTGCTTGTCTCCGCAAAGAAGTTCTACACGCTTCACACGATGAGCCGATAGCAGGACCTCTCAGTTTACTCGCACCCTCCGCCGCATTAAAGACAAGTTTACTGGCCCCGACTGTCTGCCGATGTCGCACATTATGTGAAAACCTGTCGAGATTTTCAGCGACGAAAGAGCCCTCCCAGCCTACTGCAGGACTTCTTAACCACATTGAACTACGCTTAAAGCCCTTTCAGCAGATTGGCGGAGACTTGCTTTACCCTTTCCTGAAGTCAACATCCGGAAAAAAGTGGGTCATCTTAGAGACCGATTACCTGACTCGCTACACCGAGGCAAAAGCTCTACTGAACGGAACAGCAGCAGAAGTCGTTAAATTTTTCGTGGAGTGCATTCTTCGGCTACACGGCGCCCCGATGTGTTCATCACGAACAGAGGAACAGCATTCACGGTGGAACTGACTGTAGCCATGCTGCGTTAGAGCCAAAACATCCGCCGGAGGACAACTGCGTAACATCTGCAGAGCAACGGACTGACCGAGCGCCTAAACAAAACCAACGCAGACATGCTCGCCTTGTATGTCGATGCTGAACGTAAGACCTGGAACGTCATCCAGCCTTACGTCGTCTTCGCCTACAACACCGCATTGCAGGGGACCACCCAGATGACGCGTTTTAAATTCGTCCATGGCAGAGAGGCTACGACCACGCAAGACACCATGCTACCCAACGTTAGCGAAGAAGAGAACGTAGACGTCTTCGCGCACCTTCAAAGAGCAGAAGGCTGAAGACTTGTCTGATTACAGATCAAAGACCAGAAGCTGAGCGACATAAGATGCTAAACCTACGAAGACGTAACGCAGAATACACTAGGAGACAGTGTCTGGGTTTCGACGCCCATACGGTGCCGCGGATAGAGTGAAAAGATATTGCGCCGCTATATCGGCCCGTACAAGGTTTTTGGACGGGTAGGTGAACTGGACTATGAAGTCGTCTTTAACGATGACTGCATCCCAGCGACGTCGTGTAGGACCAGAAGCTGTCCATGTATTCCGTCTAAAGTCCTATTATGCGTGCTAAAAACTAAGGACGCTGCGCTTCATCGTTTATTTTGCACAATCCGTTTTGTTTCTAGTCGCCTTATGTTTTAATGCATTGCGTCGATGCTTCTTTGACAGGAGAGAAAGGTTACGAACCTTCGTAATGTTGGATTGTTCATTCTCTGCCGCCACGCCGCTTTATCACTTTGTGGATGCAAGACGCTACCAGATTTATCTCGATTGATCACATCCAGACAGAGCCTATTATACCTCGTTCTAGAACGTTTTGGTAACTTTGCACGCTTGATCTCGAAAGTTTACTATCAGCTTTAAATTAAGCACGGCCGAGCACGCTTGTTGCTACGCCGCCGCCAGGTGAGTCAGTCCATTGTGGACGGAAGTCAGACCAAATAAAGAGTTTTGTTTAGATGCCACTTTAGCTGTCTTTCTGCTCTCCGGATCGCAGTGACCACTTCGTGTCAACCCCTTTTGCATTCTTTGTGCCTTTTTCGAAAGTTTTCTTGTTTGTCGCTCTACCTGCCTATGAAAGCGGACTCTTTCGCACTGAATCGTCAGCTGTAAGTCACCACTCGTGTATACGTCTATTTCCGGCTTCCTTGTCTTGTTCGGTCTGTATTAACAATGATGTGGTATCAACTAGCCCAAGCTTCTACATTATTTAATAACAACTAACAAGCCCGAAAGTTGAACTGCCTGGTGTCGAAGTGAAACCAAGTGCAACAAGAAATAACTTCACTCGCTTGTTGTGCGATGTTCTTCGCCGAAATCGGCAACGAGAGCACACCGTAAGACGCAGGGTACTCTAATTAATCGTTCGCAGAGACAGCGCTGTCGATGAGTTACGCTAAAGTAGGAAATAAATGATACTGCACGAGAGTGCGTGTCTGCTTTTTCTTGACGCGGAAATAAGTCGAGGCCAAATCGCTCCGTATTTTCGGCGCGCCAGACAAAACCGCCACACTGCCGTATAATGGCCGTAAAGAGGAAACCTACTTGGACAGCCTCAAGATGGCGCAGAGGATCGTTCACTATTTTGCCAAGCAAGCGAACGCGTGGAGAGTACGGTGCTGTCGCGCATCGAAGCCAAATGGGTCAGAGGCAGAGGGATGTGGGGCAGTGTTTCGCATCGCATGCTGATGTTTGTTTATTATTTATTCAATGATATGTCCACACTAACAGCCATGGGTCTTTGTGTACACAGAGCATGAATTGGAAAGGAACAACGAAAAGAATAAAGAAGATTAACAGACGAGCAATTATAAAGGTGAAGACAATGGCTTTGACAATAAATGGTAGAAACAGTTTACAGTCCAAAAGCGGACTGTAGGTTTCGACTGAAAGATTCCAAATTCTTATGAAATATATCAGGACCACATAGTGCTGTGGCGTTACACGTTTACACACGATTTGTAGAGTGGGGCTTATTTTGATAGGTGGCACGTCAAACACACGATTTTGCCACATGGACCGTTCCGGCACCTGAAGCTTGATCAAATATGCGAGGTACATACAGTCAAGCATTATCATCAGCCTGACTACGCTCACTACAGGGCAAAGGCCTCTCTCGTGTCTCTCCAATGAACCCTGTCTTTTGCCAGCTGCGGCCACTGTATCCTCAAAATACTATTAATCTCATCCGCTCCCCTAACATTCTGCCGCCCCCTGAGTCCATGCAAACACTTGAAGAGAAGGTCCCAATACTGCCGTCTAGTCTCCAGGTCGATTAGTCCCACAGCACGCAAGGCAGCCCTGTAATCGTTTCGAGGAGCAGATAAGCAGACAGCACGACTCATGGTATTCCTCACGTCTTTTCTGCACATATTCGAGTTTTTGTGACTAGGTGCGGCAGATTGAATTCCGTACGACGGAAGGATACTCAAGTCTCGGCCCGACAAGGCTCCGGTAAAGACGCTCTAGAAGACGAGCAGTAGCACCGCCCCTTGCTCCCTTTGCGCATGCTGCACCTCGCTTGAATGCGCGGCCGCGCCTCACCCTCTGGCACACGACGGAGTGCTGACGCGCGCTCGCGTGTTCACATGTAGCGTAGACGGATCTGTATATGGAGACCCCGATTGATTACATTGCTGCGCAGCCGGACTTGGACAGCACACCATTCGCCGCTTCTGACGCTTCGTTGCCCCGGCCGCACCGCAGGCGCTATGTCAGGTTCTTACATACATACAACGAGGGGTAAAACGGGTTAAAAGCGGGGAGCCATACAGCGCTCTCATTAGGCTTCGCATAAAAGCGCGGTCGAAAGAAGGAGAGGAACATAGATGAAAAGACCCGGCCACTGGGTGGTGGCGACCGGACCGCACCGCTGGCTGCGTGTTGCAGCCAATGACAGCCAGTAGTCAAATCCGGTCGCCTTTTGTTGACAGGGCGCTGCGATGCACCTCGCCAGTGGCTGTATATCGCAGGCAATGCGAGTCAATGGTGGGGTCCAATCGCCAGCCAGCCAATGGCCGGGTCGCTATCCGCAGACACTTGAAGACCTCGGGTATACCTGAATAATCGCTGACAGACGGCCAAGTGGACGAGTAATGGACAGCTAATAGAACACTGCCTCTGTTTATTCTGAACCAACGAAAGCTCCAAAGAGCACAGCATGAAACATAGCAGTAGAAAATGCGCTTTAGGCTCTCCAGAGCGCAGTGCTCTAGTTACAGCAAAACGGGCGTTACCATATGAACGCAGCAAAAGAAAAAAACTATCTGCGGGGCGAACGAGACCACCCGGCACAAATGAGGGCACGAAGCGGTGCAAGAAACCCGGCTGCCCACGTAGCAGCCACTTACGCTTAACACTTTTTCCATCTTCGGAGTAACCGCTTCCATCTTCGGTCTTCAGCCCGCTAATCCCGCGTCGTCGTCCGTGCACAACGCGACGGCTGCGCTGGCCGTCGACAGCGAGACTGCGCTCCATAAGCGCCCCCCCCCCCCCCTATTCTTCGTCACTTTCCCACGCCCTCATCAAGTGTCATCGCCGTAGCGACTGCGCGCACACCTGCTAAGCAAATGTTCGCTAATGCGCAGCTGACTGCGCTCGCACGCACCTAGATGGCAGTCACAGAGCGCTTGATGAGCTTTCAGCGCATTTAGAATAACGAAAGAGAGTCCTAGGCCCTAAAAACCTTCATCTCAAAATAAAGAGGAAAGGATTAACACTGACGCGTGAAAAAAAAAGGAAGGGAGTGCTTGGCTGTTATATGTAGCAGATTGGTTTCGGCTGCCTATAGTATTACAAACTATGATGCTCTGGGGTTAATAAATCGCAGGCCAAAGTTATCAAGGGCTTCCTTGTCAAGCTCAGAAACCGGGTTCATAACAATAATAGCGTTATGCAACTACTAAGCATATATATATATATATATATATATATATATATATATATATATATATATATATATATATATATATATATATATATATATATATATATATATATATGTCACCTATCTAGTAGTTCCTTTCATTTGCAGTACTGCTAGACCACTTTGCTCCGCTCTGTGCATGATAAAATGCACGAATTTACTCTTTACAGCACTACCAAAGGCCTCTGTTTTAACTAAATTGGCAGGAAAAGCTACCAACATTAACTACGAATTTATTAACGAATGACTTCTATTAAAAATGAGCTAAACTATTTATTCTTCTGAAATTATTCCTACTGTGCCAGCTGCTCAACCATCACAGACATAACGCTTTTGATGCAACGTTTTCGTATTCTGACTGCACTAATCCTCAGAATGAGACGTTTGTAGATTTTTATTGATCCAAAACATTGAAAATGCTGAAAAGTTGTAACTTACAACGAGTGTCAAACTTTGAAAAGAGCAAGGGTACAATGACCTAGAAGTTGGTAATAAAAAGAAATTAAGCCACTTGATGCAAATGGACCCCAATTCAATTCAGCTATGGATATGACAGCAATAAGATCAATGTTTTATTGCTTTGCTAGTGCCAACACAGCACTGACAGACATAAATGCAGCATTTCGCGCAGAATAGGAATGTTGTGATGTTCTCAACGTACCTTGCTAAGATTTAGCGGTTTGCATGAAGAATGGTTTTTGCATGCCCAGTGTTTCTTTGACTATGCACACCCTACATGCTGCGTCACGTTGGCAAGGACAGTTACATGCGGCACTCTTTCTTTTTTGTTCTGCTTTAAATTTAGGGTTGTGCGAATGTTCCATATTTTTGAACAGCGAATTGAATATTCTCCTGTTGAAATCGCTGAATGAATCAAGCAGTACATGTCCAAACCTAATTGTAAGGTATCGCATATTTCGTCAGGTTTGTGATAGTTGCCGAATAATATGCACGAACTCGATTAAGGCGCACCGTAGTTCTCGCCGATGGATGATGACTTCCTAGGAAGTAAAAAAGGCACGCCCTAAGACCGCGCAGCCTGCTCCCGCGATCTGTCAGCACGAAATGAAGGGTCCTGCGCCATGAGATGGAGATCCATGCGGCGTCGGTCATAGTGCCCGTATATGGCCTGCAAAGTTGGGCCGTGATGCAGGGCTCAGTGCGCTTTAGCACCCTAGCTAAGCCTGCCTTGATGCTAGGTCTCGGAATGCACAACTCACACGCTGCTCCTGCCCTCCTAGCTACTGAGATGTGGCGAGTTTATTCGCATTCGTCACCAGAACGACAAGGTTCTTATATGAATCAGATGACGATGATGATGTCAATTAATTGAATTCTTTTTGCTTACCACCTAGTGTTGCGTATTTTGACAGCTATAGCTATACAGGGTATTTCCCCGAAGACGATGCACAGTTTTTAAAAATAGGAATTTTGAGTTAGAAGAGCGCTTTATTTGGCATGGCATCGTCAGCGGTATAGTACATCAGAATGCATGCTAAGACGGTCTAAGCAGCAGGCCGATGAACTAATATTGAATAGTTAATTCTAATATTATCGTTAGGCTCCGTATTTACTAAGAGGCGTGTAGCCCACCGTAAGCAACATACATTTAAGTTTTTAGAATTCCGAGAACGCGGTTGCCCTGGGCGTTGTGGTCAAGCAAATGTTGGCTAAATTGTGCAAAAACACCTGAGCTTTCGAGAAGCTTGCAGGCAAAGCAACCCCTCCAGTGCACGTAACTCTGGAAATAGCCAAAATTTGCTGGGCCACAGCGCCGAGGGTAACAAAATTTTCAAAATTCTAAAAAACTCATATAATATTACTGACGGCGGACTAGACGCCTCTCAATAATTACAGAGCCCAACAGTAAAAGTTAAAAGTTAACTTTTTAGTATTACTTAAACAGCCTGCTAGTTAGCACGTCTTAGCTGTATTCTTATTTACTACACCACTGACAGTGATATGTAGAAAAAAAGCGCTGTTCTAACTCAGGAATCCTTTTTGTTTAAAAATTGCCTGAAGTCTTAAGTGAAACGCCTTGTATATCTATAAGTTATAACGGCGTACACAAGCGTCGCCGGTAGCACATAGCGCGTTCGCAAAATTATTCGTTTTCCAACACCAACACCAGGCG
>JARKHS020016903.1:0-10561 GCA_030143305.2 Amblyomma americanum
ATGTGTTCAGATTTACCTCGTCTCGGTCTGAATCAGCTTGTCTCGTTCTATTAAGCACGAATACATGCTTTTCGCGCAGTTATGAGAGAAAAGGTTTTGACGCGTATCACACGGACACTTGTAAAACCGATGTGTTCAGATTTAGCTCGTTTCGGTCTAAAACAGCTTGTTTCGTTGTTTTAAGCACGAATACATGCTTTTCTCGCAGTTATAAGAGAAAAAGTTTTGACGCGTATCACATGTACACTAGAAAAACCGATGTTCAGATTTAGCTCGTTTCGGTCTAAAAAGCTTGTTTCGTTGTATTAAGCACGAATACATGCTGTTGCGCCGTTATGAGAGAACACGTTTGACGCGTATCACACGGACACTTGTAAAACCGATGTTTTCAGATCTAGCTCGTTTTGGTCTAAAACAGCTTGTTTCGTTGTTTAAGCACGAATTTTCGCGCAGTTACAAGAGAAAAAGTATTGACTGCGTATCACATAGACACTTGTAAAATCGGTGTTCAGATATACCTCGTTTCGGTCTAAACAGCTTGTTTCGTTGTATTAAGCACGAATACAAGCTTTTCGCGCAGTTATGAGACAAAAATTTTTGACGCGTATCACATGGACACTTATAAAACCGTTGTGTTCAGGTTTAGCTCGTTTCGGTCTAAAACAGCTTGTTTCGTTGTTTTAAGCACGGATAACTGCTTTTCGCGAAGTTAGAGAAAAAGTTTTGACGCGAATCAAATGGACACTTGTAAAACCGATGTGTTCAGATCTAGCTCGTTTCGGTCTAAAACAGCTTGTCTCGTTGTAATAAGCACGAATACAAGCTTTTCGCGCCGTTATGAGAGAAAAAGTTGTCACGCGTTTCACGTGGACACTTGTAAAACCGCGTTGTTCAGATTTAGCTTGTTTCGGTCTAAAACAGCTTGTCTCGTTCTGTTAAGCACGAATACATGCTTTTCGCGCAGATACGAGAGAAAACGTTTTGACGCGTATCACACGGACACTTATAAAACCGATGTGTTCAGATTTAGCTCGTTTCGGTCTAAAACAGCTTGTTTCGTTGTATTAAGCACGAATACATGCTTTTCGCGCAGTTAGAGAAAAAGTTTTGACGCGTATCACATGGACACTTGTAAAACCGATGTGTTCAGATTTGGCTCGTTTCGATCTAAAAAAGCTTGTTTCGTTGTTTTAAGCACGAATACATGCTTTTCGCGCAGTTATAAGAGAAAAAGTTCTGACGCGTATCACATGGACACTTGTATCCGATGTGTTGAGATCTAGCTAGTTTTGGTCTAAAACAGCTTGTTTCGTTGTATTAAGCACGAATACATGTTTTCGCGCAGTTATATGAGAAAACGTTTTGACGCGTTCACACGGACACTTGTAAAACTGATGCGTTCAGATCTAGCTAGTTTTGGTCTAAACCAGCTTGTTTCATTGTATTAAGCACGAATACATGCTTTTCGCGCAGTTATACGAGAAAAAGTTTTGACGCGTTCACATGGACACTTGTAAAACCGATGTGTTCAGATCTAGCTCGTTTCGGTCTAAACAGCTTGTTTCGTTGTATTAAGCACGAATACAAGCTTTTCGCGCAGTTATGAGACAAAAATTTTTGACGCGTATCACATGGACACTTATAAAACCGTTGTGTTCAGGTTTAGCTCGTTTCGGTATAAAACAGCTTGTTTCGTTGTTTTAGGCACGGATAACTGCTTTTCGCGAAGTTAGAGAAAAAGTTTTGACGCGTTCACATGTACACTTGTAAAACCGATGTGTTCAGATCTAGCTCGTTTCGGTCTAAAACAGCTTGTCTCGTTCTATTAAGCACGAATACAAGCTTTTCGCGCCGTTATGAGAGAAAAAGTATTGACGCGTTTCACATGGACACTTGTAAAACCGCGTTGTTCAGATTTAGCTCGTTTCGGTCTAAAACAGCTTGTCTCGTTCTATTAAGCACGAATACATGCTTTTCGCGCAGTTACGAGAGCAAAAGTTTAGACGCGTTCACACGGACACTTGTAAAACCGATGTGTTCAGATCTAGCTAGTTTTGGTCTAAAACAGCTTGTTTCATTGTATTAAGCACGAATACATGCTTTTCGCGCAGTTATACGAGAAAAAGTTCTGACGCGTTCACATGGACACTTGTAAAACCGATGTGTTCAGATTTAGCTCGTTTCGGTCTAAATCAGCTTGTCTCGTTCTATTAAGCACGAATACATGCTTTTCGCGCAGTTATGAGAGACAAAAAGTTTTGACGCGTATCACATCGACAACTGGTAAAACCGTTGTGTTCCGATTTAGCTCATTTCGGTCTAAAACAGCTTGTTTCGTTGTTTTAAGCACGAATACATGCTTTTCGCGCAGTTAGAGAAAAAGTGTTGACGCGTATCACATGGACACTTGTAAAACCGATGTGTTCAGATTTAGCTCGTTTCGGTCTAAAAAAGCTTGTTTCGTTGTTTTAAGCACGAATACATGATTTTCGCACAGTTATAAGAGAAAGTTCTGACGCGTATCACATGGACACTTGTAACACCGATGTTTTCAGATCTAGCTAGTTTGTGTCAAAACAGCTTGTTTCGTTGTATTAAGCACGAATACATGCTTTTCGCGCAGTATAGGAGAAAAAGTTTTGACGCGTTCACATGGACACTTGTAAAACCGATGTGTTCAGATTTAGCTCGTTTTGGTCTAAAACAGCTCGTTTCGTTGTATTAAGCACGAATACATGCTTTTCGCGCAGTTACGAGAGAAAACGTGTTGACGCGTATCACACGGACACTTGTAAAACCGATGTGTTCAGATTTAGCTCGTTTCGGTCTAAGACCGCTTGTTTCGTTGTATTAAGCGCGAATACATGCTTTTCGCGCAGTTATGAGAGAAAACGTTTTGACGCGTATCACACGGACACTTGTAAAACCGATGTGTTCAGATCTGGCTAGTTTTGGTCTAAAACAGCTTGTTTCGTTGTACTAAGCTCGAATTTTCGCGCAGTTATAAGAGAAAAAGTTTTGACGCGTTCACATGGACACTTGTAAAACCCATGTGTTCAGATCTAGCTAGTTTCGGTCTAAAACAGCTTGTCTCGTTGTAATTAGCACGAATACAAGCTTTTCGCGCCGTTATGAGAGAAAAAGTTTTGACGCGTTTCACATGAACACTTGTAAAACCGCGTTGTTCAGATTTAGCTCGTTTCGGTCTAAAACAGCTTGTCTCGTTCTATTAAGCACGAATACATGCTTTTCGCGCAGTTACGAGAGCAAAAGTTTTGACGCGTATCACACGGACACTTGTAAAACCGTTGTGTTCAGATTTAGCTCGTTTCGGTCTAAAACAGCTTGTTTCGGTGTTTTAAGCACGAATACATGCTTTTCGCGCAGTTAGAGAAAAAGTTTTGACGCGTATCACATGGACACTTGTAAAACCGATGTGTTCAGATTTGGCTCGTTTCGATCTAAAAAAGCTTGTTTCGTTGTTTTAAGCACGAATACATGCTTTTCGCGCATTTATAAGAGAAAAAGTTCTGACGCGTATCACATGGACACTTGTATCCGATGTGTTGAGATCTAGCTAGTTTTGGTCTAAAACAGCTTGTTTCGTTGTATTAAGCACGAATACATGTTTTCGCGCAGTTATATGAGAAAACGTTTTGACGCGTTCACACGGACACTTGTAAAACTGATGCGTTCAGATCTAGCTAGTTTTGGTCTAAACCAGCTTGTTTCATTGTATTAAGCACGAATACATGCTTTTCGCGCAGTTATACGAGAAAAAGTTTTGACGCGTTCACATGGACACTTGTAAAACCGATGTGTTCAGATCTAGCTCGTTTCGGTCTAAACAGCTTGTTTCGTTGTATTAAGCACGAATACAAGCTTTTCGCGCAGTTATGAGACAAAAATTTTTGACGCGTATCACATGGACACTTATAAAACCGTTGTGTTCAGGTTTAGCTCGTTTCGGTATAAAACAGCTTGTTTCGTTGTTTTAAGCACGGATAACTGCTTTTCGCGAAGTTAGAGAAAAAGTTTTGACGCGTTCACATGTACACTTGTAAAACCGATGTGTTCAGATCTAGCTCGTTTCGGTCTAAAACAGCTTGTCTCGTTCTATTAAGCACGAATACATGCTTTTCGCGCAGTTACGAGAGCAAAAGTTTTGACGCGTTCACACGGACACTTGTAAAACCGATGTGTTCAGATCTAGCTAGTTTTGGTCTAAAACAGCTTGTTTCATTGTATTAAGCACGAATACATGCTTTTCGCGCAGTTATACGAGAAAAAGTTCTGACGCGTTCACATGGACACTTGTAAAACCGGTGTGTTCAGATTTAGCTCGTTTCGGTCTAAATCAGCTTGTCTCGTTCTATTAAGCACGAATACATGCTTTTCGCGCAGTTATGAGAGAAAAAGTTTTGACGCGTATCACACGGACACTTGTAAAACCGATGTGTTCAGATTTAGCTCGTTTCGGTCTAAAACAGCTTGTTTCGTTGTTTTAAGCACGAATACATGCTTTTCTCGCAGTTATAAGAGAAAAAGTTTTGACGCGTATCACATGTACACTAGTAAAACCGATGTTCAGATTTAGCTCGTTTCGGTCTAAAAAGCTTGTTTCGTTGTATTAAGCACGAGTACATGCTGTTGCGCCGTTATGAGAGAACACGTTTGACGCGTATCACACGGACACTTGTAAAACCGATGTTTTCAGATCTAGCTCGTTTTGGTCTAAAACAGCTTGTTTCATTGTTTAAGCACGAATTTTCGCGCAGTTACAAGAGAAAAAGTATTGACGCGTATCACATAGACACTTGTAAAATCGGTGTTCAGATATACCTCGTTTCGGTCTAAACAGCTTGTTTCGTTGTATTAGGCACGAATACAAGCTTTTCGCGCAGTTATGAGACAAAAATTTTTGACGCGTATCACATGGACACTTATAAAACTGTTGTGTTCAGGTTTAGCTCGTTTCGGTCTAAAACAGCTTGTTTCGTTGTTTTAAGCACGGATAACTGCTTTTCGCGAAGTTAGAGAAAAAGTTTTGACGCGAATCAATGGACACTTGTAAAACCGATGTGTTCAGATCTAGCTCGTTTCGGTCTAAAACAGCTTGTCTCGTTGTAATAAGCACGAATACAAGCTTTTCGCGCCGTTATGAGAGAAAAAGTTGTCACGCGTTTCACGTGGACACTTGTAAAACCGCGTTGTTCAGATTTAGCTCGTTTCGGTCTAAAACAGCTTGTCTCGTTCTGTTAAGCACGAATACATGCTTTCCGCGCAGATACGAGAGAAAACGTTTTGACGCGTATCACACGGACACTTATAAAACCGATGTGTTCAGATTTAGCTCGTTTTGGTCTAAAACAGCTTGTTTCGTTGTATTAAGCACGAATACAAGCTTTTCGCGCAGTTATGAGACAAAAATTTTTGACGCGTATCACATGGACACTTATAAAACCGTTGTGTTCAGGTTTAGCTCGTTTCGGTATAAAACAGCTTGTTTCGTTGTTTTAGGCACGGATAACTGCTTTTCGCGAAGTTAGAGAAAAAGTTTTGACGCGTTCACATGTACACTTGTAAAACCGATGTGTTCAGATCTAGCTCGTTTCGGTCTAAAACAGCTTGTCTCGTTCTATTAAGCACGAATACAAGCTTTTCGCGCCGTTATGAGAGAAAAAGTATTGACGCGTTTCACATGGACACTTGTAAAACCGCGTTGTTCAGATTTAGCTCGTTTCGGTCTAAAACAGCTTGTCTCGTTCTATTAAGCACGAATACATGCTTTTCGCGCAGTTACGAGAGCAAAAGTTTTGACGCGTTCACACGGACACTTGTAAAACCGATGTGTTCAGATCTAGCTAGTTTTGGTCTAAAACAGCTTGTTTCATTGTATTAAGCACGAATACATGCTTTTCGCGCAGTTATACGAGAAAAAGTTCTGACACGTTCACATGGACACTTGTAAAACCGATGTGTTCAGATTTAGCTCGTTTCGGTCTAAATCAGCTTGTCTCGTTCTATTAAGCACGAATACATGCTTTTCGCGCAGTTATGAGAGACAAAAAGTTTTGACGCGTATCACATCGACAACGGTAAAACCGTTGTGTTCCGATTTAGCTCATTTCGGTCTAAAACAGCTTGTTTCGTTGTTTTAAGCACGAATACATGCTTTTCGCGCAGTTAGAGAAAAAGTGTTGACGCGTATCACATGGACACTTGTAAAACCGATGTGTTCAGATTTAGCTCGTTTCGGTCTAAAAAAGCTTGTTTCGTTGTTTTAAGCACGAATACATGATTTTCGCACAGTTATAAGAGAAAGTTCTGACGCGTATCACATGGACACTTGTAACACCGATGTTTTCAGATCTAGCTAGTTTGTGTCAAAACAGCTTGTTTCGTTGTATTAAGCACGAATACATGCTTTTCGCGCAGTATAGGAGAAAAAGTTTTGACGCGTTCACATGGACACTTGTAAAACCGATGTGTTCAGATTTAGCTCGTTTTGGTCTAAAACAGCTCGTTTCGTTGTATTAAGCACGAATACATGCTTTTCGCGCAGTTACGAGAGAAAACGTGTTGACGCGTATCACACGGACACTTGTAAAACCGATGTGTTCAGATTTAGCTCGTTTCGGTCTAAGACCGCTTGTTTCGTTGTATTAAGCGCGAATACATGCTTTTCGCGCAGTTATGAGAGAAAACGTTTTGACGCGTATCACACGGACACTTGTAAAACCGATGTGTTCAGATCTGGCTAGTTTTGGTCTAAAACAGCTTGTTTCGTTGTACTAAGCTCGAATTTTCGCGCAGTTATAAGAGAAAAAGTTTTGACGCGTTCACATGGACACTTGTAAAACCCATGTGTTCAGATCTAGCTAGTTTCGGTCTAAAACAGCTTGTCTCGTTGTAATTAGCACGAATACAAGCTTTTCGCGCCGTTATGAGAGAAAAAGTTTTGACGCGTTTCACATGAACACTTGTAAAACCGCGTTGTTCAGATTTAGCTCGTTTCGGTCTAAAACAGCTTGTCTCGTTCTATTAAGCACGAATACATGCTTTTCGCGCAGTTACGAGAGCAAAAGTTTTGACGCGTATCACACGGACACTTGTAAAACCGTTGTGTTCAGATTTAGCTCGTTTCGGTCTAAAACAGCTTGTTTCGGTGTTTTAAGCACGAATACATGCTTTTCGCGCAGTTAGAGAAAAAGTTTTGACGCGTATCACATGGACACTTGTAAAACCGATGTGTTCAGATTTGGCTCGTTTCGATCTAAAAAAGCTTGTTTCGTTGTTTTAAGCACGAATACATGCTTTTCGCGCATTTATAAGAGAAAAAGTTCTGACGCGTATCACATGGACACTTGTATCCGATGTGTTGAGATCTAGCTAGTTTTGGTCTAAAACAGCTTGTTTCGTTGTATTAAGCACGAATACATGTTTTCGCGCAGTTATATGAGAAAACGTTTTGACGCGTTCACACGGACACTTGTAAAACTGATGCGTTCAGATCTAGCTAGTTTTGGTCTAAACCAGCTTGTTTCATTGTATTAAGCACGAATACATGCTTTTCGCGCAGTTATACGAGAAAAAGTTTTGACGCGTTCACATGGACACTTGTAAAACCGATGTGTTCAGATCTAGCTCGTTTCGGTCTAAACAGCTTGTTTCGTTGTATTAAGCACGAATACAAGCTTTTCGCGCAGTTATGAGACAAAAATTTTTGACGCGTATCACATGGACACTTATAAAACCGTTGTGTTCAGGTTTAGCTCGTTTCGGTATAAAACAGCTTGTTTCGTTGTTTTAAGCACGGATAACTGCTTTTCGCGAAGTTAGAGAAAAAGTTTTGACGCGTTCACATGTACACTTGTAAAACCGATGTGTTCAGATCTAGCTCGTTTCGGTCTAAAACAGCTTGTCTCGTTCTATTAAGCACGAATACATGCTTTTCGCGCAGTTACGAGAGCAAAAGTTTTGACGCGTTCACACGGACACTTGTAAAACCGATGTGTTCAGATCTAGCTAGTTTTGGTCTAAAACAGCTTGTTTCATTGTATTAAGCACGAATACATGCTTTTCGCGCAGTTATACGAGAAAAAGTTCTGACGCGTTCACATGGACACTTGTAAAACCGGTGTGTTCAGATTTAGCTCGTTTCGGTCTAAATCAGCTTGTCTCGTTCTATTAAGCACGAATACATGCTTTTCGCGCAGTTATGAGAGAAAAAGTTTTGACGCGTATCACACGGACACTTGTAAAACCGATGTGTTCAGATTTAGCTCGTTTCGGTCTAAAACAGCTTGTTTCGTTGTTTTAAGCACGAATACATGCTTTTCTCGCAGTTATAAGAGAAAAAGTTTTGACGCGTATCACATGTACACTAGTAAAACCGATGTTCAGATTTAGCTCGTTTCGGTCTAAAAAGCTTGTTTCGTTGTATTAAGCACGAGTACATGCTGTTGCGCCGTTATGAGAGAACACGTTTGACGCGTATCACACGGACACTTGTAAAACCGATGTTTTCAGATCTAGCTCGTTTTGGTCTAAAACAGCTTGTTTCATTGTTTAAGCACGAATTTTCGCGCAGTTACAAGAGAAAAAGTATTGACGCGTATCACATAGACACTTGTAAAATCGGTGTTCAGATATACCTCGTTTCGGTCTAAACAGCTTGTTTCGTTGTATTAGGCACGAATACAAGCTTTTCGCGCAGTTATGAGACAAAAATTTTTGACGCGTATCACATGGACACTTATAAAACTGTTGTGTTCAGGTTTAGCTCGTTTCGGTCTAAAACAGCTTGTTTCGTTGTTTTAAGCACGGATAACTGCTTTTCGCGAAGTTAGAGAAAAAGTTTTGCCGCGAATCAAATGGACACTTGTAAAACCGATGTGTTCAGATCTAGCTCGTTTCGGTCTAAAACAGCTTGTCTCGTTGTAATAAGCACGAATACAAGCTTTTCGCGCCGTTATGAGAGAAAAAGTTGTCACGCGTTTCACGTGGACACTTGTAAAACCGCGTTGTTCAGATTTAGCTCGTTTCGGTCTAAAACAGCTTGTCTCGTTCTGTTAAGCACGAATACATGCTTTCCGCGCAGATACGAGAGAAAACGTTTTGACGCGTATCACACGGACACTTATAAAACCGATGTGTTCAGATTTAGCTCGTTTTGGTCTAAAACAGCTTGTTTCGTTGTATTAAGCACGAATACATGCTTTTCGTGCAGTTATGAGAGAAAACGTTTTGACGCGTATCACATGGACACTTGTAAAACCGGTGTTCAGATTTAGCTCGTTTCGGTGTAAACAGCTTGTTTCGTTGTATTAAGCGCGAATACAAGCTTTTCGCGCCAGTTATGAGAGACAAAATGTTTGACGCGTATCACATCGACACTTGTAAAACCGTTGTGTTCAGATTTCGCTCATTTCGGTCTAAAACAGCTTGTTTCGTTGTTTTAAGCACGAATACATGCTTTTCGCACAGTTAGAGAAAAAGTTTTGACGCGTATCACATGGACACTTGTAAAACCGATGTGTTCAGATTTAGCTCGTTTTGGTCTAAAAAAGCTTGTTTCGTTGTTTTAAGCACGAATACATGATTTTCGCGCCGTTATAGGAGAAAACGTTTTGACGCGTTCACACGGACACTTGTAAAACCGATGTGTTCAGATGTAGCTAGTTTTGGTCTAAACCAGCTTGTTTCATTGTATTAAGCACGAATACATGCTTTTCGCGCAGTTATACGAGAAAAAGTTTTGACGCGTTCACATAGACACTTGTAAAACCGATGTGCTCAGATTTAGCTCGTTTTGGTGTAAATCAGCTTGTCTCGTTCTATTAAGCACGAATGCATGCTTTTCGCGCAGTTATACCAGAAAAAGTTTTGACGCGTATCACATGTACACTTGTAAAACCGATGTTCAGATCTAGCTAGTTTTGGTCTAAAACAGTTTGTTTCATTTTATTAAGCACGAATACATGCTTTTCGCGCAGTTATAGGAGAAAAAGTTTTGACGCGTTCACATGTACACTTGTAAAACCGATGTGTTCAGATCTAGCTCGTTTCGGTCTAAAACAGCTTGCCTCGTTGTAATATGCACGAATACAAGCTTTTCGCGCCGTTATGAGAGAAAAAGTATTGACGCGTTTCACATGGACACTTGTAAAACCGCGTTGTTCAGATTTAGCTCGTTTCGGTCTAAAACAGCTTGTCTCGTTCTATTAAGCACGAATACATGCTTTTCGCGCAGTTACGAGAGCTAAAGTTTTGACGCGTTCACACGGACACTTGTAAAACCGATGTGTTCAGATCTAGCTAGTTTTGGTCTAAAACAGCTTGTTTCATTGTATTAAGCACGAATACATGCTTTTCGCGCAGTTATACGAGAAAAAGTTCTGACGCGTTCACATGGACACTTGTAAAACCGATGTGTTCAGATTTAGCTCGTTTCGGTCTAAATCAGCTTGTCTCGTTCTATTAAGCTCGAATACATGCTTTTCGCGCAGTTATGAGAGAAAAAGTTTTGACGCGTATCACACGGACACTTGTAAGACCG
>JARKHS020016904.1:0-11087 GCA_030143305.2 Amblyomma americanum
CGTGTTGGGGAATATCCGTGTTGGAGAAACTCCGTGTTGGAGAAACTTCGTGTTGGAGAAACTCTATGTTGGAGAAAATTCGTGTTGGAGAAACTCTGTGGTGGGGAAACTCCGAATTGAAGAAACTCAATGTTGTAGAAACTCCGTGTTGGAGAAACTTCGTGTTGGAGAAACTCCGTGTCGGAGAAACTCCATGCTGGAGAAACTCCGTATTGGAGAAACTCCGTGCTGGAGAAGCTCCGCGTTGCAGAAACGCCTTATTGGAGAAACTCCGTGTTGGAGAATCTCCGTATTGGAGAAACTTTGTCTTAGAGAAACTCCGAGTTGGAGAAACTGCGTGTTGGAGAAACTCCGTTTTGGAGAAATTTCGTGTTGGAGAAACTTCGTGTTGGGGAAACTACGTGTTGGAGAAACTTCGTGTTGGGGAAACTGCGTGTCGGAGAAACTTCGTGTTGGAGAAACTCCTTGTTGCATAAAGTCTTTGTTAGAGAAACTCCGTGTTGGAGAAACTCCGTGTTGGAGAAACACCGTGTTCTAGAAACTCCGTGTTGAAAAAATTTCGTGTTTGAGAAACTCCGTTTTGAAGAAACTTCATGTTGGAGAAACTCCGTGCTGGAGGAACTGTGTTGGAGAAACTTCGTGTTGGAGAATTTTCGTGTTGGAGAAACTCCGGGTCGGAGAAACTCCGTGTTGGAAAAAAGTCTGTGTCGGAGAAACTCCGTGTTGGAGAAACTCCGTGTTGGAGAAAGTCCGTTTTGGTGAAACTACGTGTTGGAGCAACTCCTTGTTGGAGAAACTCCGTGTAGGAGAAACTCTGTGTTGGAGAAAATTCGTGTTGGAGAAACTGCGTGTTGGGGATACTCCGTGTTTTAGAAACTCCGTGTTGTAGAAACTGTATGTTGGAGGAACTCCGTGTAGAAGATACTCCGTTTTGCAGAAACTCCGTGTTGGAGAAACTCCGTGTTGGGGAACTCCGTGTTGGGAAAACTCCGTGTTGGAGAAACTTCGTATTGGGGAAACTTCGTATTGGGGAAACTCCGTGTTGGAGAAACTTCGTAATGGAGAAACTCCTTGCTGCAGAAACTCTGTTGGAAAAGCTCCTTGACGGAGAAACTCCGTGCTGGAGAAATTCTGTGTTGGAGAAACTCCGTGTAGGAGAAACTCTATGTTGGAGAAAATTCGTGTTGGTGAAACTGCGTGTTGGGGATACTCCGTGTTTTAGAAACTCCGTGTAGAAGAAACTTCGTTTTGCAGAAACTCTGTGTTGGAGAAACTCCGTGTTGGAGAAACTCCGTGTTGGGGAACTCCGTGTTGGGGAAACTCCGTGTTGGAGAAACTTCGTATTGGGGAAACTTCGTATTGGGGAAACTCCGTGTTGGAGAAACTTCGTAATGGAGAAACTCCTTGTTGCAGAAACACTTTGTTGGAAAAGCTCCTTGACGGAGAAACTCCGTGTTGGAGAAATTCTGTAATGGAGAAACTCCGTGTTGGAGAAACTCCGTGTTGGAGTAACACTGTGTTGGAGAAACTCTCTGTAGTAGAAACTCTGTGTTGTAAAAACTTCGTGTTGAAGTAAACTCCTTGTTGGAGAAACACCGTGTTGGATAAACTCTGTGTTGGAGAAACTCCGTGTTGGGGAACTCCGTGTTGGGAAAATTCCGTGTTGGAGAAACTTCGTATTGGGGAAACTTCGTATTGGGGAAACTCCGTGTTGGAGAAACTTCGTAATGGAGAAACTCCTTGCTGCAGAAACACTTTGTTGGAAAAGCTCCTTGACGGAGAAACTCCGTGTTGGAGAAATTCTGTAATGGAGAAACTCCGTGTTGGAGAAACTCCGTGTTGGAGTAACACTGTGTTGGAGAAACTCTGTGTTGTAGAAACTTCGTGTTGAAGTAAACTCCTTTTTGGAGAAACACCGTGTTGGATAAACTCCGTGTTGGAGAAACTCCATGCTGTGGAAACTCCGTGTTGGAGAAACTCCGTTTTGGAGAAACTCCGTGTTGGAGCAACTCCCTGTTGGAGAAACTCCCTGTTGGAGAAACTCCGTGTTAGAGAAGCTCCGTGTTGGGAAAACTCCGTGTTGGAGAAACTTCGTGTTTCGGAAACTTCGTGTTGGGGAAACTCGGTGTTGGAGAAACTCCGTGTTGGAGAAATTCCGTGTTGGAGAAACCCTGTGTTGGAGAAACTCCTTGTTAAAGGAACTCCTTGTTGCAGAGACTCCATGTTGGAGAATCTCCATGTTGGAGAAACTCCTTGTTGGAGAAACTCCGTGTTGGAGAAACTTCGTGTGGGAGAAACTCTGTGTTGGAGAAACTGCGTGTTGAAGAAACTCAGTGTTGGAGAAACTTCGTGTTGGAGATTTTCCTTGTTGGAGAAACTCGGTGTTGGAGAAACTCCTTGTTGGAGAAACTGTGTTGTAGAAACACCGTGTTGGAGAAACTCCGTGTCGGAGAAACTCCGTGTCGGAAAAACTCCGTGTCGGAGAAACTCCCTGTCGGAGAAACTCCGTGTTGGAGAACCTCCGTGTTGGAGCAACTCCGTGTTGGAGTAACTCCATGTTGGAGAAATTCCGTGTCGTAGAAACTCCGGGTCAGAGAAACTCCGTGTCGGAGAAACTCTGAGTTGGAGAAACTCCGTGTTAGAGAAACTCGTTGTTGGAGAAACACCTTGTTGGAGAAACTCCGTGTTGTAGAAACTTCGTTTTGGAGAAACTCCGTGTTGGAGAATCTCCGTATTGGAGAAACTCTGTCTTGGAGAAACTCCGAGTTGGAGAAACTCCGTGTTGGAGAAACTCCGTTTTGGAGAAATTTCGTGTTGGAGAAACTTCGTGTTGGGGAAACTCCGTGTTGGAGAAACTTCGTGTTGGGGAAACTGCCTGTTGGGGAAACTCCGTATTGGAGAAACTCCGTGTCGGAAAAACTTCGTGTTGGAGAAACTCCTTGTTGCAGAAAGTCTTTCTTAGAGAAACTCCGTGTTGGAGAAACTCCGTGTTGAAAAACTTCGTGTTGGAGAAACACCATTTTGAAGAACCTTCGTGATGGAGAAACTCCGTGCTGGAGAAAATGTGTTGGATAAACTTCGTGTTGGAGAATTTTCGTGTTGGAGAAACTTCGTGTTGGGGAAACTCCGTGTTGGAGAAACTTAGTGTTGGGGAAACTCCGTGTTGGGGACACTCCGTGTTGGAGAAACTCCGTGTTGGAGAAAGTCCGTGTTGGAGAAACTCCTTGTTGCAGAAATTCTTTGTTGGAGAAACTCCTTGTTGGAGAAACTCCGTCTTGTAGAAACACCGTCTTGGAGACACTCCGTGTCGGAGAAACTTCGTGTCGGAGAAAATCCGTGTCGGAGAAACTCCCTGTCGGAGAGACTCCGTGTTGAAGAAACTGCGTGTTGGAGAACCTCCGTGCTGGAGTAACTTCGTGTTCGAGAAACTCCGTGTTGGAGAAACTCCGTGTTGGAGAAATTCCGTGTCGTAGGAACTCCGGGTCGGAGAAACTCCGTGTTGGAGAAATTCCGTGTTGGAGAAACTCCGTTTTGGTGAAACTACGTGTTGGTGAAACTCCTTGTTGGAGAAACTCCGTGTATTAGAAACTCTGTGTTGGGAAAATTCGTGTTGGAGAATCTCCGTATTGGAGAAACTCTGTCTTGGAGAAACTCCGAGTTGGAGAAAATCCGTGTTAGAGAAACTCCGTTTTGGAGAAATTTCGTGTTGAAGAAACTTCGTGTTGCGGAAACTCCGTGTTGGAGAAACTTCGTGTTGGGGAAACTGCGTGTTGGGGAAACTCCGTGTTGGAGAAAGTCCGTGTTGGAGAAACTCCTTGTTGCAGAAATTCTTTGTTGGATAAACTCCTTGTTGGAGAAACTCCGTCTTGTAGAAACACCGTCTTGGAGACACTCCGTGTCGGAGAAACTTCGTGTCGGAGAAACTCCGTGTCGGAGAAACTCCCTGTCGGAGAAACTCCGTGTTGGAGAAACTCCGTGTTGAAGAAACTCTGTGTTGGAGAAACTCTGTGTTGGAGAAACTCCGTGTTGTAGAAAATCCGTGTTGTAGAAACTCCGTGTTGGAGAAACTCCGTGTCGGAGAAACTCCGTGTTTGAGAAACTTCTTGTTGGTGAAACTCCTTGTTGGAGATACTCCGTGTGGAGAAACTCCGTGTTGGAGAAAATTCGTGTTGGAAAAACTCTGTGTTGGGGAAACTCGGTGTTGTAGAAACTCCGTAATGGAGAAACTCCGTGTTGGAGAAATCTGTTCTGGATAAACCTTGTGTTGGATAAACTCCGTGTTGGAGAAACTCCGTGTCGGAGAAACTCCGTGTCGGAGAAACTTCGTTTTGGAGAAACTCCGAATTGAAGAAACTCAGTGTTGTAGAAACTCCGTGTTGGAGAAACTGCGTGTCGGAGAAACTTCGTGTTGGAGAAACTCCTTGTTGCAGAAAGTCTTTGTTAGAGAAACTCCGTTTTGGGGAAACTCCGTGTTGGAGAAACACAGTGTTCTAGAAACTCCGTGTTGAAAAAACTCTGTGTTGGAGAAACTCCGTGTTGGAGAAACACCGTGTTCTAGAAACTCCGTGTTGAAAAAATTTCGTGTTGGAGAAACTCCGTTTTGAAGAAACTTCGTGTTGGAGAAACTCCGTGCTGGAGAAACTGTGTTGGAGAAACTTCGTGTTGGATAAACTCCGTGTTGGAGAATCTCCGTGTTATAGAAACTGTGTTGGAGAAACTCCAGGTTGGAGAAACTTTGTGTTGGAGAAACTCCGCGTTGTAGAAACTCCGTGTTGTAAAAACTTCGTGTTGAAGAAACTTCTTGTTGGAGAAACACCGTGTTGAATAAACTCCGTGTTGGAGAAACTTCGTGTTGGAGAAACTCCATGCTGTGGAAACTCTGTGTTGGAGAAAACTCCGTTTTGGAGAAACTCTGTGTTGGAGCAACTCCCTGTTGAAGAACCTCCGTGTTGGAGAAACTCCGTGTTAGAGAAACTCCGTGTTGGGGAAACTCCGTGTTGGAGAAACTTTGTATTTCGGAAACTCCGTATTGGAGAAACTTCGTATTTCGGAAACTTCATGTTGGGGAAACTCCGTGTTGGAGAAACTCCGTGTTGGAGAAATTCCGTGTTGGGGAAACCCTGTGTTGGAGAAACTCTTTTTTGGAGGAACTCCTTGTTGGAGAAACTCCGTGTTGGAGAAATTCCGTGTTGGAGAAACACTGTGTTGTAGAAACACCGTGTTGTAGATAGAAACTCCGTGTTTTAGAAACTCCGTGTTGGAGAAACTTCGTGTGGGAGAAACTTCGTGTTGGAGAAACTCCGTGTTGAAGAAACTCAGTGTTGGAGAAACTTCGTGTGGGAGAAACTTCGTGTTGGAGAAACTCCGTGTTGAAGAAACTCAGTGTTGGAGAAACTCTGTGTTGGAGAAACTCCGTGTTGTAGAAAATCCGTGTTGTAGAAACTCCGTGTTGGAGAAACTCCGTGTCGGAAAAACTCGGTGTTAGAGAAACTTTGTGTTGGAGAAACTCCTTGTCGGAGAAACTCTTTGTTGGAGAAATTTCTTGTTGGAGAAACTCTGTGTTGGAGAAATTCCGTGTTGGAGAAACTCCATGTAGGAGAAACTCCTTGTTGGAGAAACTCCATGTAGGAGAAACTCCTTGTTGGAGAAACTCCGTGTTGGGGAATATCCGTGTTGGAGAAACTCCGTGTTGGAGAAACTTCGTGTTGGAGAAACTCCATGTTGGAGAAAATTCGTGTTGGAGAAACTCTGTGGTGGGGAAACTCCGAATTGAAGAAACTCAATGTTGTAGAAACTCCGTGTTGGAGAAACTTCGTGTTGGAGAAACTCCGTGTCGGAGAAACTCCATGCTGGAGAAACTCCGTTTTGGAGAAACTCCGTGCTGGAGAAGCTCCGCGTTGCAGAAACGCCTTATTGGAGAAACTCCGTGTTGGAGAATCTCCGTATTGGAGAAACTTTGTCTTAGAGAAACTCCGAGTTGGAGAAACTGCGTGTTGGAGAAACTCCGTTTTGGAGAAATTTCGTGTTGGAGAAACTTCGTGTTGGGGAACTACGTGTTGGAGAAACTTCGTGTTGGGGAAACTGCGTGTCGGAGAAACTTCGTGTTGGAGAAACTCCTTGTTGCATAAAGTCTTTGTTAGAGAAACTCCGTGTTGGAGAAACTCCGTGTTGGAGAAACACCCTGTTCTAGAAACTCCGTGTTGAAAAAATTTCGTGTTTGAGAAACTCCGTTTTGAAGAAACTTCATGTTGGAGAAATTCCGTGCTGGAGGAACTGTGTTGGAGAAACTTCGTGTTGGAGAATTTTCGTGTTGGAGAAACTCCGGGTCGGAGAAACTCCGTGTTGGAAAAAAGTCTGTGTCGGAGAAACTCCGTGTTGGAGAAACTCCGTGTTGGAGAAAGTCCGTTTTGGTGAAACTACGTGTTGGAGCAACTCCTTGTTGGAGAAACTCCGTGTAGGAGAAACTCTGTGTTGGAGAAAATTCGTGTTGGAGAAACTGCGTGTTGGGGATACTCCGTGTTTTAGAAACTCCGTGTTGTAGAAACTGTATGTTGGAGGAACTCCGTGTAGAAGATACTCCGTTTTGCAGAAACTCCGTGTTGGAGAAACTCCGTGTTGGGGAACTCCGTGTTGGGAAAACTCCGTGTTGGAGAAACTTCGTATTGGGGAAACTTCGTATTGGGGAAACTCCGTGTTGGAGAAACTTCGTAATGGAGAAACTCCTTGCTGCAGAAACTCTGTTGGAAAAGCTCCTTGACGGAGAAACTCCGTGCTGGAGAAATTCTGTGTTGGAGAAACTCCGTGTAGGAGAAACTCTATGTTGGAGAAAATTCGTGTTGGTGAAACTGCGTGTTGGGGATACTCCGTGTTTTAGAAACTCCGTGTTGTAGAAACTGTATGTTGGAGGAACTCCGTGTAGAAGAAACTTCGTTTTGCAGAAACTCTGTGTTGGAGAAACTCCGTGTTGGAGAAACTCCGTGTTGGGGAACTCCGTGTTGGGGAAACTCCGTGTTGGAGAAACTTCGTATTGGGGAAACTTCGTATTGGGGAAACTCCGTGTTGGAGAAACTTCGTAATGGAGAAACTCCTTGTTGCAGAAACACTTTGTTGGAAAAGCTCCTTGACGGAGAAACTCCGTGTTGGAGAAATTCTGTAATGGAGAAACTCCGTGTTGGAGAAACTCCGTGTTGGAGTAACACTGTGTTGGAGAAACTCTCTGTAGTAGAAACTCTGTGTTGTAAAAACTTCGTGTTGAAGTAAACTCCTTGTTGGAGAAACACCGTGTTGGATAAACTCCGTGTTGGAGAAACTCCGTGTTGGGGAACTCCGTGTTGGGAAAATTCCGTGTTGGAGAAACTTCGTATTGGGGAAACTTCGTATTGGGGAAACTCCGTGTTGGAGAAACTTCGTAATGGAGAAACTCCTTGCTGCAGAAACACTTTGTTGGAAAAGCTCCTTGACGGAGAAACTCCGTGTTGGAGAAATTCTGTAATGGAGAAACTCCGTGTTGGAGAAACTCCGTGTTGGAGTAACACTGTGTTGGAGAAACTCTGTGTTGTAGAAACTTCGTGTTGAAGTAAACTCCTTTTTGGAGAAACACCGTGTTGGATAAACTCCGTGTTGGAGAAACTCCATGCTGTGGAAACTCCGTGTTGGAGAAACTCCGTTTTGGAGAAACTCCGTGTTGGAGCAACTCCCTGTTGGAGAAACTCCCTGTTGGAGAAACTCCGTGTTAGAGAAGCTCCGTGTTGGGAAAACTCCGTGTTGGAGAAACTTCGTGTTTCGGAAACTTCGTGTTGGGGAAACTCGGTGTTGGAGAAAATCCGTGTTGGAGAAATTCCGTGTTGGAGAAACCCTGTGTTGGAGAAACTCCTTGTTAAAGGAACTCCTTGTTGGAGAGACTCCGTGTTGGAGAATCTCCATGTTGGAGAAACTCCTTGTGGGAGAAACTCCGTGTTGGAGAAACTTCGTGTGGGAGAAACTCTGTGTTGGAGAAACTGCGTGTTGAAGAAACTCAGTGTTGGAGAAACTTCGTGTTGGAGATTTTCCTTGTTGGAGAAACTCGGTGTTGGAGAAACTCCTTGTTGGAGAAACTGTGTTGTAGAAACACCGTGTTGGAGAAACTCCGTGTCGGAGAAACTCCGTGTCGGAAAAACTCCGTGTCGGAGAAACTCCCTGTCGGAGAAACTCCGTGTTGGAGAAACTCCGTGTTGGAGAAACTCCGTGTTGGAGTAACTCCATGTTGGAGAAATTCCGTGTCGTAGAAACTCCGGGTCAGAGAAACTCCGTGTCGGAGAAACTCTGAGTTGGAGAAACTCCGTGTTAGAGAAACTCGTTGTTGGAGAAACACCTTGTTGGAGAAACTCCGTGTTGTAGAAACTTCGTTTTGGAGAAACTCCGTGTTGGAGAATCTCCGTATTGGAGAAACTCTGTCTTGGAGAAACTCCGAGTTGGAGAAACTCCGTGTTGGAGAAACTCCGTTTTGGAGAAATTTCGTGTTGGAGAAACTTCGTGTTGGGGAAACTCCGTGTTGGAGAAACTTCGTGTTGGGGAAACTGCCTGTTGGGGAAACTCCGTATTGGAGAAACTCCGTGTCGGAAAAACTTCGTGTTGGAGAAACTCCTTGTTGCAGAAAGTCTTTCTTAGAGAAACTCCGTGTTGGAGAAACTCCGTGTTGAAAAACTTCGTGTTGGAGAAACACCGTTTTGAAGAACCTTCGTGATGGAGAAACTCCGTGCTGGAGAAAATGTGTTGGATAAACTTCGTGTTGGAGAATTTTCGTGTTGGAGAAACTTCGTGTTGGGGAAACTCCGTGTTGGAGAAACTTAGTGTTGGGGAAACTCCGTGTTGGGGACACTCCGTGTTGGAGAAACTCCGTGTTGGAGAAAGTCCGTGTTGGAGAAACTCCTTGTTGCAGAAATTCTTTGTTGGATAAACTCCTTGTTGGAGAAACTACGTGTTGGTGAAACTCCTTGTTGGAGAAACTCCGTGTATTAGAAACTCTGTGTTGGGAAAATTCGTGTTGGAGAATCTCCGTATTGGAGAAACTCTGTCTTGGAGAAACTCCGAGTTGGAGAAAATCCGTGTTGGAGAAACTCCGATTTGGAGAAATTTCGTGTTGAAGAAACTTCGTGTTGCGGAAACTCCGTGTTGGAGAAACTTCGTGTTGGGGAAACTGCGTGTTGGGGAAACTCCGTATTGGAGAAACTGCGTGTCGGAGAAACTTCGTGTTGGAGAAACTCCTTGTTGCAGAAAGTCTTTGTTAGAGAAACTCCGTTTTGGGGAAACTCCGTGTTGGAGAAACTCAGTGTTCTAGAAACTCCATGTTGAAAAAACTCCGTGTTGGAGAAACTCCGTGTTGGAGAAACACCGTGTTCTAGAAACTCCGTGTTGAAAAAATTTCGTGTTGGAGAAACTCCGTTTTGAAGAAACTTCGTGTTGGAGAAACTCCGTGCTGGAGAAACTGTGTTGGAGAAACTTCGTGTTGGATAAACTCCGTGTTGGAGAATCTCCGTGTTATAGAAACTGTGTTGGAGAAACTCCAGGTTGGAGAAACTCTGTGTTGGAAAAACTCCGTGTTGTAGAAACTCCGTGTTGTAAAAACTTCGTGTTGAAGAAACTCCTTGTTTGAGAAACACCGTGTTGGATAAACTCCGTGTTGGAGAAACTTCGTGTTGGAGATACTCCATGCTGTGGAAACTCCGTGTTGGAGAAACTCCGTTTTGGAGAAACTCCGTGTTGGAGCAACTCCCTGTTGGAGAAACTCCCTGTTGGAGAAACTCCGTGTTAGAGAAACTCCGTGTTGGAGAAACTCCGTGTTGAAGAAACTCAGTGTTGGAGAAACTCTGTGTTGGAGAAACTCCGTGTTGTAGAAAATCCGTGTTGTAGAAACTCCGTGTTGGAAAAACTTCGTGTTGGAGAAACTCCTTGTTGCAGAAAGTCTTTCTTAGAGAAACTCCGTGTTGGAGAAACTCCGTGTTGGAGAACCTTCGTGATGGAGAAACTCCGTGCTGGAGAAAATGTGTTGGATAAACTTCGTGTTGGAGAATTTTCGTGTTGGAGAAACTCCGTGTTGGAGAAACTTAGTGTTGGGGAAACTCCGTGTTGGGGACACTCCGTGTTGGAGAAACTCCGTGTTGGAGAAAGTCCGTGTTGGAGAAACTCCTTGTTGCAGAAATTCTTTGTTGGATAAACTCCTTGTTGGAGAAACTCCGTCTTGTAGAAACACCGTCTTGGAGACACTCCGTGTCGGAGAAACTTCGTGTCGGAGAAACTCCGTGTCGGAGAAACTCCCTGTCGGAGAAACTCCGTGTTGGAGAAACTCCGTGTTGAAGAAACTCTGTGTTGGAGAAACTCTGTGTTGGAGAAACTCCGTGTTGTAGAAAATCCGTGTTGTAGAAACTCCGTGTTGGAGAAACTCCGTGTCGGAGAAACTCCGTGTTTGAGAAACTTCTTGTTGGTGAAACTCCTTGTTGGAGATACTCCGTGTGGAGAAACTCCGTGTTGGAGAAAATTCGTGTTGGAAAAACTCTGTGTTGGGGAAACTCGGTGTTGTAGAAACTCCGTAATGGAGAAACTCCGTGTTGGAGAAATCTGTTCTGGATAAACCTTGTGTTGGATAAACTCCGTGTTGGAGAAACTCCGTGTCGGAGAAACTCCGTGTCGGAGAAACTTCGTTTTGGAGAAACTCCGAATTGAAGAAACTCAGTGTTGTAGAAACTCCGTGTTGGAGAAACTGCGTGTCGGAGAAACTTCGTGTTGGGGAAACTCCTTGTTGCAGAAAGTCTTTGTTAGAGAAACTCCGTTTTGGGGAAACTCCGTGTTGGAGAAACACAGTGTTCTAGAAACTCCGTGTTGAAAAAACTCCGTGTTGGAGAAACTCCGTGTTGGAGAAACACCGTGTTCTAGAAACTCCGTGTTGAAAAAATTTCGTGTTGGAGAAACTCCGTTTTGAAGAAACTTCGTGTTGGAGAAACTCCGTGCTGGAGAAACTGTGTTGGAGAAACTTCGTGTTGGATAAACTCCGTGTTGGAGAATCTCCGTGTTATAGAAACTGTGTTGGAGAAACTCCAGGTTGGAGAAACTTT
>JARKHS020016905.1:0-12601 GCA_030143305.2 Amblyomma americanum
CACACACACACACACACACACACACACACACACACACACACACACACACACACACACACACACACACACACACACACACACACACACACACACACACACACACACACACACACACACACACACACATATATATATATATATATATATATATATATATATATATATATATATATATATATATATATATATATATATATCTTCAACTTTCAGGCGGTCTGTGCGATAAGATTAAAACGTATGATAAGATCCATGATATTCAGCACTCAACAACTCAATTAGCGATCACAAGGCCGTCATCGCTACATTAAAAAATTGGAACTGTAAAAATGGAAGAAGCCTGAAAAATTGCTTGCTCGCACTGCAGCTAACACCAGAACATTCGATAACTTTGCACACGCGAAGCTGGGCTCAAAGCTTTCATTTACTCCATGCAAACTTTTCACGCTACTGTATCGTGCTGAAGTCATTTTGCTTCACCTCGTCATGCGCTATACAGACATGATTTATTTGGATACGGCCACTGGTGCATTTTTTGCTGCTCTTCTTCCGTGATCGCTTACAGATAAGCTCATCCGTTTAAGTACGCAAGCCATCTACGCGTGCAGCCAGCATTGTCCATGATCGAGGCGCCTTTTTACCATCTTATTACAACATGACATTTACTGCGCCTTTAAATGGATGAACAATATGTATTCCATTACTCCTCACCCACCAGAAATTTATTACGCATAGAAATTTTAAAAGCCGTGGCCAAATATTACGAAAGTGTCTCAGCTAAATCATCTTTGCACTGTTGGGAACCGTGGGGCATAGAGCCATAGTTTGTTCGTTCTGGAAAATTACTTTGAATGATAAGCCTCAGTTGTTAGATACTGGCGCGGGGAAATGAAGTAAATTTTCAAGCAGACTTGGAATGTTTTCATTAAGATGGCATTTACGCAGCGTGTTTTTTTTTTACCCTGCTAAAGGAACTAGCCGACGGATGGGTTAGCAGATTGCTGGCGCATATTTTGCGGCCGCTGCATGCACAAAGCCGATCGAGTCGGCTTAAGACAGCGCTCCGGAAATGAGCGGATTTTGTTGTCAGAGAGCGTGCGTCTTGAGGCGCTAGCTACTGCTATCACGCGATTTTCTTTAGGCGAATATCTGAAATAATAGCCAATTACCCTAAACACTTAAAACCTTTTCAGGGTGTAAAAATGCTGCTGTGACATTCCTTGTGTGCTGCGAGGTTCCGCGTTCCACGGCGCGGCGTAGACGGAGACCCAGATGACAGCGGCATCATCAATTACCCAGCCATGCACTTTGAGTGACGACCAGAACGAAGGGACCCGCCGCCGTGACAGCGGCATCATCAATTACCCAGCCATGCTCTTTGAGTGACGACCAGAACAACCGGATCCGCCTCCGCCGCCGCGGGGAAACAGGCTTTATCCTCCCCAATTTCCGGGCACATTCCAGGACAAGGGAGCTGTCAGCGGGCCAGAGCGCGCCGTACCACAGCCGACGCTATGCGCTACCGCGAAGACAACATTCTTTCCCTCCTTCCCCTTTCGACGTGGGCTATCGCCGGGAAGGCACCCACAGCTTCCCGCCGTGCCTCGTGAACAAAAGCGCATTCCCAGAAGGGCCGTGACGGACACCTGTCATGGCGGACAGGCAGTACTCGCCAAGAATGTGGAAAGACAGGCGCTAGTGAATTAGCTCCGAAGAGAGAGCCTGTGTATACTCTCACTTGAGAGAGAGTGGTGGCGTTTTTGTTGTTTATTTAGTTTGTATTGTTAACAGACTCTGGGTTCGAGGCTAAGCCCAACCCAAGGGGTGGTCCCCATCTCGCATGTTATTTTGGATTGGAGAATTGATGCTTTGGGCGGGCCACTGGAAATGACCGCCCTTAGTCCTTTGTTAATCAAGTGCTTAAAAGCACATGTAAACGGATGCAGTGCAGTCTGAGCGGAGGACGACATCGTTCGCCAAGAGGGCCTTCAGCGCCGAAGCCCGACGGCGTGCAGCTTCTGCCAGCAACCGCTCGAGCCCAACTCCGGAGCCACTCCATCGCCCCCATGAAGTCGTCGGCACGTAAGCTCGGACGCCCCAGCCTCTGATGTATAACCTTAATCATGTGTAATTATTGAATATACCTGTTTGTTTAAACTGAGCCATACGGTGTCTCTTTGCCTCTCCGTCCCGTGTGGACCTGCGCATTATGGGGGTCATCACACTGGTGTCAGAAGTGGGGTCTCAAAAGCAAATGTCCTCTGAATGCTGTGACATTCATGACTTCAAAATTGTAATCAAAAGGGAATCACGGGACTGATTGTGGGACTTTTACCCCCATTTGAGAGGCTTGAGGCACTGGAGGGCTTGAAAAAAAAAATGACTGTATCTGAGGGAGCTCCCACTCCACAGCCGTCGCTCGGAGCAAGCATGCTGGCATTAGGAAGCGTCATTCCGACGTTTACGGGAGATAAGACAGGGGTTCCAATCTGCGATTTCTTTTCCATGCTAGAAGAGATTGGGAAAATGGGGGGATGGTCCGATGCTCAAATGCTGGGAATGGCGAGGTGTAAGATGGCAGGAGCTGCTCATGATTTTGCCTGGCGAGACGAAAAAGTAAAATCCACAAAATCATTTGCGGAATTTAAGAAGCTCGCGTTTGAGCATTTTGACACTGAACCACGTCACGTGCGGGTACAGAGGTTCCGTGACGCCGGACAGATGGTAGGGGAGGACGTGCGAACATTTGCGTCGCGGCTTCAGCGCCTAGCACGCGATACGTTAAGCAGGGAGGAGGAGGGAGACCAGCTAAGGAAGAAATACGCGGAGGATATACTTAAAGAGGAAATGACCGCTTTGTTCGTGGCTGGTCTGCAAGACCCCGTGCGCCGGTTCGTGCTCTCGCGCAAGCCGAGCAATTTCGACCAAGCCGTGGAGGCCGCATTGGATGAGGAACGAAATGAGGCGTTAACGACAGCCGCAGCGAGAGTACGCGTCATAGAGAGAGCGGTGCTCAACCCTGAGGTTGCTCTCTTGACAGAGCGGTTAGATCGCTTGGAACAGCTGCTAACTCAGCAGGTAGAACGCCAGGTTGAAGCGCGCGCTCAACAGCGCCCATTCGCTGGAAACCGGAGACCGCCACAAAGCTACAGGCGCGGTATGCGAGATTTTGAAGAAATCGTATGCTTCGCTTGCCAGGGTCGCGGACACATCGCCAGGTTCTGCCAAAACGTGCGCCGTGGGGAGCCACAAAGAGAAGCAGGCGAGACACGCCCTAAGCAAGCCGACAGCGGGGCTCCAGATACCGAGACAAAAAACTAGTTAGTCCTCCCCAGCCTGAGGAGCGTGGGGCGGGAGCAGTAGATGATGAGGTGGTGGTAGTTTGTGTGGCCGACGAGGCATGCCCTGTTGTGCGTTGCAAGTTAAATGGTTGTTGTATGGAATTGTTGATAGATACGGGGTCAAAGGTGACATTGCTTAAGGAGAGCAGTTTTAACACGCTTCGAAGGAAGGGGGACCGCGAGGTGTTGGAAGCGTCTGGTGGTATGGCAACCAAATTTGTAGGCATAACGGGGGATCCTCTTGGCATAAGTGGACTCTACCGGTTACACTTCTCTCTCGGCGGAATTGCATTGGAGCACCCCTGCTACGTATGCCCGGACACGGTGTCTCTGCCAAACGGAGTGTCAGGTATATTAGGGCAGGATTTTTTGAGAAAAGGGAAGGTAGTAGTCTCATTCTCTGAGGAAGAGGTTAATGCGGGCGGCTCAAAAGTTCCGTTTTTGAACAGGAGAGGGGCTGAGATTCGCATTACCGATATTGACACCCGTCAAACAGTGGGATCATTGGAGAAGGTATATTCGCGGGTTGCCGTCCGGCTGGTCGAGGAGGCGGTCGTCCTTCCTTGGTCGGAGCACATTTTGTACGCGTTTGTGCCTTCAGATGTAGAGAGCGGCGCCGTGGGAGTGCTTGAGCCGGTCGACTCTCTCAGCAATGGCCTGAAGGCAGCCGCGTGCCTCGTGACAGTTAATGACGCCCACAGAGTGCCCCTACGGGTGGTTAACTGTAGCCAGCAGCCACTGAGCCTTCCCAAGAACAAAACATTGGCTTTCTTCACCTCTGCGATAGAGCAACGTGAGCCCACCGATACGGTACTCGCAACTGTAGAGCATGCTAGTCCTTCGGCTGCTCCAAAGGTGTCGTTCGATCTTTCTCACGTAAAAACCAGGGAGAGGGAGGCTCTGGCTGGTTTGCTGAACGACTACTCGGAGGTATTCGCCGCGTCCAACCTGGATTTGGGCTGCTGTGGCGTTATAAAGCACAGGATAGAAACCGGCACTTCATCGCCCGTTTACCAGCGTGCGTACAGGATTCCTTACTCCCAACGTGAGGAGATGGAGCGGCAGGTGCAGGACCTGATTGATCGCGGCATTGTCGAACACTCAAAGTCACCCTGGGGAGCACCAGCACTATTGGTGGAAAAGCCAGATGGCTCGTATCGATTGGTAGTGGACTACCGCAAACTAAATGCCGTAACTCGCATCGATCCATACCCCATCCCCAATATACAGGAGACGCTTTCTCAGCTGGGCTCTGCCAGGTACTTCACGGTAGTGGACATGGCGGCGGGATTCTGGCAGATAGCAATGGATCCGGCAGATGCCGAGAAAACGGCATTCAACACGCCCTCAGGGCACTATGAATGGAAAAGAATGCCGATGGGTCTGGCCAACAGCCCTGCTGTCTGGCAGAGAACCGCTGATGTTATCCTGGCAGGTCTTCTGGGGAGGCTGTGCTTCGTGTATATGGATGACATTATCATATACAGTGACAGTTTTGATAACCATTTGCGCGATATTGAGCAGGTTTTGGTGCGACTAAGAGGAGCGGGTCTCAAGCTGAAGCCCTCTAAGTGCCAATTCCTCAAAAACGAGGTGAAATACCTCGGGCACGTTGTTTCAGCTGACGGCGTGCGACCGGACCCTGAGAAACTAAGGTGTGTCTCGGATTTTCCATCCCCGACTAGCGTCCGCCAGGTCCGGCAGTTTCTCGGCCTGATCGGTTATTACCGAAGGCACATAGAGGAGTTCGCCAAGCTCGCTAAGCCGCTCACCGCCTTAACAGCCAAAAATGTCGCCTTTCGCTGGGACGAAAACGCGGAGAATGCTTTTGGGGCCCTGAAAAGGAAGCTAATGAGTGCACCGCTGTTGCGCCACCCGGATTTTAGTTTGCCCTTCGTTATGGCCACAGATGCGTCAAAGTTCGCAGTTGGTGCCGTGCTATCTCAGGTTATCGAGGGCAAAGAACATCCCGTTGCTTTTGCTAGCCGACAGCTGAGCCCCACAGAGCAAAAGTGTTTGTTTGGTCTATTATGTGACTGTTTACATGTGATCAGGTTATTGCTACTAACATCCGGAGACATAGAGCTAAATCCTGGTCCTACTTCTGATTCAGAGTCTGAGACACAGTTAAACAACCAATTACTTAAGAAAATTTTGAAAGAGCAAACAAAGACTAATAAGACTCTGGCTACGCTGACTAGTAATCTGAAACAGGTAGAATCGACAGTCGAGAATATTCAAACCAGGATTACCAAAATTGAGAAAGAACTGTGCCGAATTGAGAATTGTGAGCAAAGGTTGCAGAAAGTGGACGAAGCTTGCAATAACACGAACAAACTAGTTCTTGAGTTAACCAAAAAGGTAGATGATCTCGAAAACAGAAGTCGTCGCAACAATATCGTAATATATGGAGTAAAGGAAGATCCAGAGGAGGACTCAGTAGAACTGGAGCGGAAAGTTAACGAAGAAATTTTTAAAAAGATTCTCGGTGTTGAAGTAAACTCAATAGAGCGTATTCACCGAATTGGCCTAAAACATGCACAGCGACATCGTCCGATCATTTTGAGGTTTTTTAACTACGTAGACAAAACAAAGGTTATGTCATCCTGCTTCAAATTAAAGGACACAAAAGTAGCTATATCGGAAGATTTTTCAAAAAGCATTCGGGATATTCGTGCAAAATTATGGCGTTCAGCGGCTGAAGAAAAGAACAATGGTTCTAAGGTTTCCCTTCGTTTCGATAAGCTCAAAGTTGATGACAGGCTGTACGTATGGGACGCAACGCGCAATCGCAGAATAGAGTTGTCCAAATCATCTGCGCCTGCCCAACCCGAAACTTCCTCTCATCGACCCACACGTGCGAACACGCGTAAGCTAGATAACAAATGACGGGAATCCGTCAAGACGCTACGGCTTGTTTCGTTGAACGCACGCAGTGTACTGAATAAGATCCAGAGCCTTGAAGATATAATTCTGACCTATCATCCACACGTCCTAGTGGTAACTGAAACCTGGCTGCATTCCGATGTGCAAAATTCAGAAATAATGCCTCCTTCGTACACGCTTATCCGTAAGGACAGAGGATCAAGGGGTGGCGGAGTTGCAATTGCAATAAAGAATAACATTAAATTCACACGCTTAAACGGCATCAGTGATCATGAAAGCATATGGTGCAAAATAAAGTTTTTTGGAAAAACTATATTACTAGGAGGGGTCTATCGGCCTCCGAATGCTCCTCAGGAATACTTAGATTCCTTATATGATTATCTGCTGCAAAATACAAATTCGCGTTCCAACATCCTTATAACAGGAGATTTTAACCTTCCAGGAATTAACTGGTGCAGCCTTTCACATGACGGCAAAGATTCCAAAAATGCTGAGTCATTACTACTAACTGCATTTACGTTTTCGTTAACCCAGTTGGTTTTGGATGCTACAAGAATTTCCAGCTCTGCTGTACTTGACCTTGCGTTTGCAAGTAGCTCGCTTCCAGACTGCTCAGTCAGTGTCAAGGACGGTATATCTGATCATCAGTTACTTGTTCTTGAGTGTCCTATTTCGGGCTTGCGATCGTATGTTAAACCTTCTGACACATTTGTAAGAGACTATACGCATGCTGATGATGACGGAATTATTAGTTGTATGGAATCTTTATTCCCTTCCTTTAATGAGACAAATGACGTTAATGTGCTGTGGACAAAGTTTAAAGACATAGTCATGCACTGTGAAAGCACCTACGTGCCTTTGAAGAAAAAGCGCATCAACAGGGAGTACCCGTGGATGGATCGTAATCTGATACATCAGAAACGCAAAATAAAACGCTCTCGAAAACGGGGGGACAGGAAACAACTTGCAAGTCTAGTACGCACTTTCAAAGATAAAGTGCGCGCTGCAAGAGATCAGTTCTTTTCTTCCACATTGACTTCTTTCATGTCAGAGCAACCAAGGAAATTCTGGCAATATTTATCTAAAGATAAAAGCGGCATCACAGAGATCAGAACATCTGGCACAGGCATTGACGATCCTTTGACCATTGCTAATGAATTTAACGCCTTTTTTCAATCGGTGTTTACCATAAACGCATCGCACGCGCACTTGCAACCTTACACGCTTCGTAATCCGATGCCCGAAGTAGATTTAAGCAAAAACGGCATCCTTAGTCTTTTACGTAATCTAGACATAAAAAAGTCATCAGGTCCGGACAAAATATCTAATGTTTTCCTTAACAGATACGCAATCTGGGTAGCAGAGTACTTATATGTAATATATAAAACATCGTTAGAATCCTGTGTGATACCAGATGACTGGCGCCTTGCAAGGATAGTTCCGATTCACAAATCTGGATCCCCTCTAGAACTAAATAATTACAGACCAGTTTCCTTAACATCCACAACTTGTAAACTGCTAGAACATATTTTATTTAAAGCGATTATAACACATTTAGAGAATAACCATTTACTTCATGCAAATCAACATGGATTTAGGGCTGGTTTATCCACAATAACACAGTTAGCTGAGATAACGGATGATTTTATGAATGAGCTGAATATGAGGGGTCAAATCGATGCAGTGTTTCTGGACTTTTCCAAAGCGTTCGATGTAGTTCCGCATGCCGATTTAGTAACTAAACTGCTCTCAATGGGCATTGAACGCAATATCATCCGTTGGATAGAATCTTATTTGTCCTCAAGAAAACAATACGTTGCTGTTAAAGACTGCGTTTCTGGCACACTGAAAGTGCACTCAGGGGTGCCACAGGGGTCAGTTCTCGGTCCCTTGTTGTTCTTAGTTTATATCAATGACATCTATTTATCTGTTCAATCGCCTGTGAAGATCCGGTTGTTTGCGGACGATTGTGTTATTTATACTAATGTAAATCATCACTCCGACCAAGTAAGACTTAATGACGCGTTGCACTCAATTAGCGTATGGTGTGAAACATGGGGACTGAAGCTAAACACTTTGAAGACGGCAGCTATTACATTTACCAACAAGAAAGAACCCTTAGATTTTGCTTATATTATTAATAATTCTTATATTCATAAAACCCAGCGAGTGAAGTATTTAGGTGTTACACTCACAAGCAATTTAAGTTGGGAACCCCATATAGAAAACGTTTGCAGCAACGCGCTAAAAAAGCTGGCATTTTTGAAACGGAAATTGCGCCGTACTTCATCAACCGTTAAGTTAACAGCATACAAAGCTCTTGTCAGACCAAAATTAGAATATGCGGATTTAATCTGGAGCCCTCATCAAAAATATTTAATCAAGAAAATAGAAAGAGTGCAAAATTTAGCTTTGCGGTTTATATACTCCACATACTCGCGTTTTTCAAGCGTGTCCGTTCTTCGCGACAGGGCGAAATTGAAAAAACTAGTTCATCGCAGAATTGTATCTCGCATCAAATTTTTATATCAGCTGTACCATGGTCACTACAAAATAGCGCGTGAATGTTATTTACCCGAGCCCCCCATGCGCTCTGCTCGTACAAACCACAACAAAACAATTAAGCAACCATTAAGTAACCTTAACATCCATCAATATTCTCTTTTTCCCCATGCAATTTCACTATGGAATAAATTACCCGAAGAAGTAGTTAACGCTAATACAATAGAATCGTTCGTTCAGCTTTCAAATAACCTTTTCTTTGACCTCTAAAATTGCCGCAATGAGAGCAGTTTCTTTTGCGTTACGCTTTTTCATTGTTATTTTGTTTACGTATTGCACTGTTGTACGTTCATGTTTATTTCTGTTACGTATAGTGTTACAATGATGTATGTACATGTTTATTGTGTTCTTAATTGCTAATTGGCAATGGTAATTTAAATTGTTGTATGTACCCACTCCTGCTTGGGCCCGAATAGGGCCTGCAGTATTTGTAAATAAAATAAAAAAATAAAAGTACGGAGCTACGGAAAGGGAGTGCCTCGCCGTTGTCTGGGCAGTAAAGCACTTCAGATGCTACCTTTACGGCCGCAAATTCAAGCTAGTCACAGACTGCCATCCTCTGAAATGGGTGATGAGTGTCAGGGACCCTAGCTCGCGACTCGCTAGATGGAATCTACACCTGCAGGAATACTGCTTTGAAGTTGAGCACAAGTCAGGAAAGACGCATCTGAATGCTGATGCACTCAGCCGCACAGCTGCCGTGGCAGCTATAGATGAGTTTGTCCCCGTAGTCGACCCCGCCGAATTACGCACAGAGCAGTGCAAAGATCCGGACCTGAAGCGAATAATCGAAAGCTTAGAGGACGCACCGTCTCACCCCGAACAGCTAGGTTATTTCATTGGCAAAGACGGCACCCTGTGTCGGCGCACGAGGCCAACCAGGAAAGGGAGACCAGAGAAAACCGCTTGGGAGAGAGTCGTCATACCTCGGTCGTGGACAGAAAGGGTTCTTCGCGCGTTTCACGATGCGCCATGCGCCGGTCATTTTGGCGTAGCGAAGACACGCAGGCGTGTGGAGCGTTTGTACTTTTGGAGTGGCATGCGACAGGATGTTAGAGACTACTGTGCGAAGTGTCATTCCTGTCTCGAAAGAAAAACACCCAAGGGACGAAGACCAGCTCCAATTCAGCCGTTCCCTGAGGTTTCGGCTCCCTTCGAGCGGACAGGTATGGACATAATGGGCCCATTGCCCACGACCACTTCCGGAAACAAGTACATTTTAGTATTTGTCGATCACCTTTCAAAATACGCGGAAGCGGTAGCACTCCCAGATCAGAAGGCAGACACGGTTGCAAGAGCATTTGTCGAACAGATCGTGCTCCGACATGGACCCCCGAGGCAACTCTTGACAGATCGGGGAACGAACTTCGTGTCGCAGCTAATGAGGAGAGTTTGCGAGCTGCTTAAGATCGCTAAGAAGCAGACAACACCGTACCATCCGGCTTGCAACGGCGCGGTGGAGCGACTGAACCAAACCGTGGCCGGGTTCCTGTCGCATTTTGTTTCGCGCGACCAGCGGGACTGGGACTTGTGGCTCCCGTATGCAATGTTTGCCTACAATTCCGCAGCACACGAGAGCACGGGCGAATCGCCATTCTTTCTTCTCTACGGCCGAGACCCGGACCAGCCTAGTGAAGTGCCAGAGGGCCCCCGTCGTGTCCCATACGCTTCACTGGACGACTATAAGGTTGAGCTAGAATCGCGCTTGCAAGTGGCGAGGGACATCGCAAAGGAGTCCTTAAAGAAAGCGGCGAAGCGCAGGAAGGAGGTGCACGATCGCAGTGCTAGAGACGCGCCGTTTGATGTGGGGGACAGCGTGTACATTGAAAACTGCCAAAGGCAGATTGGGCTAGCTCGTAAGTTCCAGACGAAGTGGAGAGGACCGTGCGAGGTTGTCGAGAAGCTTTCTCCGGTAAACTTCAGAGTCCGAGACGTGAACCGGCGTTTGATAAGGATACACGCAAATCGCCTCAAGTCGGCACCGGTTCAGTATTCACGAAATGAGGAAAGGGAAAGCGCGGATTTTGATGGGGACAGAAGTGAAGCGGAGCGCGCAGATAGTTCGCAAGAAACGCCCTCTCCTGCATTTGTTCGGCAGGCGCCCGAGGTGACGGCCGGAATGCCACCGGATTTACTTCATGCATTGCTAGAAGAAGAAGCGCGCGAGGTTGCCGCGCAGATAACGCCAGGAGAGGCTCCTGCCACGAGCCCTCGCGAGTCCCAAAGCAGACAAAGGGGCACAGACTTACTTAGTATGACTCATGAAGGCCGATATCCGCTGCGAAATCGGAAAGCTAAGTCGGACTAATGGCGTAAACAGAGCGGAGTTGTGAACTGGTTAGAATTGTGTAATGCCGCAGCTCATAACATTGCTATATGCGTATGTGTTAAGTTATCGGAGTTAATAGTTAAACCTTTCTGTCATTAAGTAACACCTTCACAGGAGAGCATGCGGAGCGCATGCAGAACCTGCCCTACTTCCTTTCGTTATCTATATTTTTGTCTGTGCCGTGATCGTGCTAGAAGTGGGAGCTCCTTTGTAACTGTGGTAAATTTATTTCGTCCAGTTTGGACTAGAAAGGAGAGGCTTGGGTGCTGAGTTTCATGTTTATCTGTAAAAGAAGATCAGTGCTGCCCCTGGAGACGCCAGTTATGACAGCGGAGGCATTGGTGTTGTGCAGTGGTGTTGAGTGCAGCGAAAAGTGTTTTGTCGGACGCACTGTGCGAGGCGATTCAGAAAGACAAGGGGAGCTGCAGGGACTCAAATGTTCGGAGAACATTCTTCTGGAGGGTGAGCGAGTGTGACATTCCTTGTGTGCTGCGAGGTTCCGCGTTCCACGGCGCGGCGTAGACGGAGACCCAGATGACAGCGGCATCATCAATTACCCAGCCATGCACTTTGAGTGACGACCAGAACGAAGGGACCCGCCGCCGTGACAGCGGCATCATCAATTACCCAGCCATGCTCTTTGAGTGACGACCAGAACAACCGGACCCGCCGCCGCCGCCGCGGGGAAACAGGCTTTATCCTCCCCAATTTCCGGGCACATTCCAGGACAAGGGAGCTGTCAGCGGGCCAGAGCGCGCCGTACCACAGCCGACGCTATGCGCTACCGCGAAGACAACATTCTTTCCCTCCTTCCCCTTTCGACGTGGGCTATCGCCGGGAAGGCACCCACAGCTTCCCGCCGTGCCTCGTGAACAAAAGCGCATTCCCAGAAGGGCCGTGACGGACACCTGTCATGGCGGACAGGCAGTACTCGCCAAGAATGTGGAAAGACAGGCGCTAGTGAATTAGCTCCGAAGAGAGAGCCTGTGTATACTCTCACTTGAGAGAGAGTGGTGGCGTTTTTGTTGTTTATTTAGTTTGTATTGTTAACAGACTCTGGGTTCGAGGCTAAGCCCAACCCAAGGGGTGGTCCCCATCTCGCATGTTATTTTGGATTGGAGAATTGATGCTTTGGGCGGGCCACTGGAAATGACCGCCCTTAGTCCTTTGTTAATCAAGTGCTTAAAAGCACATGTAAACGGATGCAGTCCAGTCTGAGCGGAGGACGACATCGTTCGCCAAGAGGGCCTTCAGCGCCGAAGCCCGACGGCGTGCAGCTTCTGCCAGCAACCGCTCGAGCCCAACTCCGGAGCCACTCCATCGCCCCCATGAAGTCGTCGGCACGTAAGCTCGGACGCCCCAGCCTCTGATGTATAACCTTAATCATGTGTAATTATTGAATATACCTGTTTGTTTAAACTGAGCCATACGGTGTCTCTTTGCCTCTCCGTCCCGTGTGGACCTGCGCATTATGGGGGTCATCACA
>JARKHS020016906.1:0-16408 GCA_030143305.2 Amblyomma americanum
TTTCGCGCTGAGGAATGCTACCTCGCCAGCCATTTTTTTTTGCTTCTTGTGTTGTCTCATTTATGAAAGAGTGCATATGTTCGCCATTCCTCTTTTTCTTCCTGCGTATCCACCGGTCATGCTGTTTCGGTGAGGAGGCGGTCTGTGAGATTATCCGCATCACAAGCGCAAGATTTTTCTCAGCAAAATCTGTAAGTGCAGTGCAAACACATTATGAGAGACGACACTTAGCATGTGCAGACAAGTTTCAGATACAAAACTGAGGGTTCGGGCAAGCGGCTTATGGTACGAACCATTGAGTGGCGCGGACCTGATATAGCAGACGACATCAATGAAACGTTTCTACTTTTCACAATGCGAAAACGGAAGATTATATAGCGCGCTATTATTTATTTTAAGCACTAACAATTTTTAAAAAATAATATATGATCTCAGCAGTGTGCCTGTTAAACGCAAAGTATCGTTTTTGACGATGCGCTGAATTTCACGACATGAAGAGAAAGCCCCGTCTCACCATGGGCGAAATTGGCGCTCGTTTACACCTGCTTGCTTTTGTGCTCATCTAATGCAATTCACGGTAAGTATATTTTAAGACAGGACATACTGACTGTCAAAGAGCGCTTCTTTGTAATATTTTGTTTGCGGAAATGTGTATTTATGCAGTTGTAGTTATGTTTTGGGGCTAACACCAGCCAAGCCAAGTATGGAACCTCGTCTTCCCGGCAGTCCCGCAGTGGATAAATTGCCCTTTAAAGAATTCGCATCGCCAATGGGGCCAGCTTTCGCTCTTGTACAGTGAGCTAGAATAGGGGTAGTGTGCTCACTGGCCGGGCTGGAGAAAAGCCGCCGCTCTCGCAAAATGGCGGCGGCGTCGTGGCGGCGCTGCTGTCGTGTTCACTGTAGGAAGGCAGGAAAAACGGTCTAGGCGTACATGGGATATAATCCCGTGTTACTGCCAGAAGATCGTGCCTGCGCGGACTAAACTAGTTTGCATCATGCGTGTCGTTCAACATTAGCGGATGAAGGTATAATAATATCCTCATTCGCGCGAAGGCAGGGCAGAGTCAAGCGCATGGAGCGCAGCTGCACAGCGGCCGCTACTTTGAGATTCCACGAACTCATCAGCTGAAATTGCGGACTCTACGCTCCGCATCGTCCGTCCAACGCGATCATATGCTTTGAGCAAACCAGTTTGGCTACGGCGCTTTATTCCCAATTTTAAAGTAGACAAATATCGCTTCAGATCAATGCTAATGGCGGCTGTGAAACTCTCCAAATGCTCGCCAATTTAACTCGCGTTCCACAACCATGCAGTTCATTTCGCGACTCATTCGCTCTTTTTGAATTGCCTGTACCCACTCATCCCTTTGAACTTGCAAGCTGTAACTAATCTGCCATAGCATCAGCCTAAATGCGTTCAGCAGATTTGAAGTTATGGATTATGGTGTTTTAGCGTCCAAAAGCAACTCAGGCTATGAGGGACGCCTAAATGAAGGGTTCCGGAAATTTAGACCACCTGGGCTTCTTAAGGAGCACTGACATCGCACAGTACACGGGCCTCTAGAATTTCGCCTCCATCGAAATTCAACCGCCGCGGCCTGAATCGTACCCGCGTTTTTTGAAAATTTGAAATTTAACAGTACACGAAGCCCTTCATCTTCAAATGAGGCAAAGACAAACGTATTTATATTGTTTGAGACAAGAGCACAGAGAAAGCAAGTGTCGCAGTGGTTCAGCTACGGCTCAACTTCAAGGGCTTGGCCCGTTCACGTCTGCCCGGCCTCTCAGTTTCACCCCTTTCACAAAAAAGTGAAGCCTGACTACGATGTAAAATTTTGCAATTCGCTTGGAAAGAACTTCTGCGTGAAGATCACAACGACCTCTCTACACAGCCTTGCCCTGACCACATCCAGCACATCAAAGATGCTCTCTGAATGGAGCTTTGGCTGCAGCATTCTCTAAAAAGGTCATCAAACTTCAGCACAGAATCATAGAGCTGTGCGGAAGGGTAGATGAATCCTGCCTTGTCGCAGTATTTTGTGTACCTTGCAAGTTGAGAACTGTCATCAGTGGCTGACATAGTTAGGAGGCAAATGCCTATTTCGCACTTTGCCTTTAAGACACATTTTCCTGCTCCTATCCTACGATGTGAAAGACTAGTCGTGAGTCACTAGATCTTGGCTACATGCCGACTATGATCACGACACGCTCCAGCATGATCAACCGGCAACTTCACTATCGTTCCTGCTGCATGGCATGCGAAGTTCAGATATCTCAGCAGCGCATTTATCTTCCGCATGAAGCAAGGAGGCCAATTTAGATAGAATCTTCACAGTTTCCCTGAGAAATGTATTTTACCAAGCCAAAAATGAAATACAGTATACTATGATTAAAAACTGCGATTATGATTATTGAAACTATAATGAAAAACTCAGCACGCTGAAGAGGGATACCTTCGGGCCATCCTTTCTGTAGGCAGAGCCGGTGCGAAGCAATGGTTCTGCAGACTAACCGGCATTTTTTTTTTCCTTTACGGAACACTCTCTTAATCTACCCAGGATGCTACATCCTTGCATTGCAGGTTCATGGGAGACGAAATAATGATCTAAGCACACCACTGAATCCTCCAAAGCAAGCACAAAATGAGCACAACACACAACAACGACGAAAAAACGACTCCTAAGCGCCTCACCACGCCTACTTGTGCAGCGGCGACTACAGTGTTCGGAACGGCAGCGGCACCTAGCGGACAAGCGAACTAAAAAATGTCGACACCGGCGGCTTCACCTCGGCCTATGGAGACGCGGCGCAGTGAGCACACTAGCAATATTCTAGTTCACTGTAGCTCTTGGTAGTATTTACGAGCTATATGGCTGTATCGAACACTGATCTCCACTAGGTGGCTGGATGCCGCATTCCCGCTTTCCGAAGTGGGCGCTAGCGAAGCCACCGGAAGTTGGGCGGCATGTCCCGGAAGTTCGGTGTCTGCTGTGTAAAAGTCGCGTCTTTCACCCTTCCGTCCTCAGTTTTTCGCGCTGTTTTCGCGTAACGTCTACTGTAATATCAAAGGACTAAGCAAGCTCAACGCGAGAAGTGTGAGCCTTGTCTGGGGAACCTTGTAATTTCAGAGAAACCGAAGAAAACAGTCGTGCAGGTCTCACCCTCCCACGGCAAAGGGGTGCGTGCACTAAACGCTATGTTCTTATCTGGTTCTTGTCCTCCGAGCGCAATTAGTAGTAGTGGAATGACGATGAAGCTAGGTCATCTTAAAACAGAATTTTCGTGTTGCGAAGAAAGGCCAACGATGGCGCAGAAGTCCAGACACTAGAAGAGCCACCCGCTATGCAGCTGCCGCAGTTTTAGTTTCGAGCTGGTGGCGGACAATATCTCTTCTCAACGATGGCAGGTGATGTTTATCGCTTTAGGGTGTAATTTACCTTACAGACGTGCTTTTAACCTAACTCCATAGCACAGCTACGTTTCAGCTGCACAGCGCGAGAGAAACCCCTGACAAGAAAGACGAATGCTGCAGCGCGCGTGACACGCGCTGAAATCAATTGCACCAGTCATCACGAATAAAAGCCCAATTAGGCATAATTTGCTACAGTACGAATCAGTACATGATAAACTGCGTCGAAAGAGCAGTACCATATCTTTTGAAGCTGCTGTAGAGCGGTTTATTGGCACGTTGGAAGCGCCGGCGACGAAGACCTTAGCACAGCACAAGTAATCTACGAGCCAGCGAGGCGAGAGACTGCGACACAAGCGGCAGCGTTCCAGCACGGTGCCGGACCATCTTCTCCGTTCCAACTGCCCCGGCGTTAGAAGGGAGCCATCCTGGCGACTAAGGCGAGGAGACGACGAGGGGGCTGTAATAAGGCTTCAAGCGGCTGACGTGAACGACGTCGCGGCCACGGCGGCGATGGTCCGATGAAGGTGTCACCGGTTCGATAACGTGGTTGACAGGCGACGTACGCTCTAAGATGCGGTAAGGGCCGATGTGCTTGTCCGAAAATTTGGACGTAGCTGGAACAGAGAGCCAGACCAGTGAGCCAGTGAAGAAGTGAACTTATGTCAGAAAGGGAAGTATATTCCGAGCTGCCGGGGTTGTAGGGAACGATTGTATCCAACATACAAGAAGGTTCGCGCCCGAATAAAAGAAAGAACGGGGAAAAGCCGGTGGTTGCTTGAGATGCGGTGTTATATGCATATGTTACGAACGGAAGAACCTGATCCCAATTAGAGTTGTCGGAGCGAATGTACATGGCGACCATGTCCCCAAGAGTCCGGTTGAAGAGTTCGATGAGGCCGTTGGTTTGAGGGTGGTAAGCAGTAGTGGTGCGGTGGACTGTGTGGCACGCACCGAGAAGCTCGCGAAGAACTTCAGACATGAAAACACGGCCACGGTCACTGAGAAGTTCTCGAGGAGCGCCGTGACGCAGGACAAAGTGATGAAGAAGGAAGAAGGCTACATTGCGAGCAGTAGCGCAAGTAGGGCAGCGGTCTCAGCATACCAAGTGAGGTGGTCCACGGCGACTATGATCCAGCGATTCCCAGCGGTCGTGAAGGGAAGTGGCCCATATAGGTCGATGCCCACACAATCGAAAGGGCGAGCCGGACACGGTATTGACTGTAACGGGGTAGTCGAAGGGCGAGGTGTCGACTTCCGCTGCTGACAAGCAGTGCAGGAGCGAACTTAGCGACGAAGTCGTACATGCCCTACCAATAGTACCTCTGGCGTAGGCGCTCGTACGTTTTTAGCGAGCCAGCATGAGCGCTCTGAGGGTCGGCATGGTGGTGCTCACAAATCTCAGATCGGAGATGTCGGGGATCACGAGAAGCCACTTTCGGCCGTCTGGACGACAGTTGCGGCGGTACAGAAGATCGTCGCGGAGGGTAAAATGGGAAGCTTGGCGACGAAGGGCCCGAGGAAAGGAGGCCGTAGAGTGTGCACGAAGTACGTCGAGCAAGGATGAAATCTATGGATCTTGGCGTTGTTGAAGGGGCATGTCTATGGCAGTGAGCGCTGCGAGTAGGGAATCAGATATTGGCGAAGAGGGCGCAAGAGAGGGCAGTGGCGATAGTGACAAGGCGTCGGCGTCGGAGTGCTTGCGGCCCGGCCGGTAAACTACGGTAATATCGAATTCCTGAAGACAGAGGGCCCAGCGACCAAGGCGCCCCGAGTGATCTTTGAGTGAGGCCAACCAGCACAAGGCGTGGTGATCATTGACCATGGTGAACGGGCGGCCATATAAGTATGGGCGGAATTTTGTGAGAGCCCACACTACGGCGAGACGCTGGTGAGGGCACGGCTGGCGTATGCAACGACGTATTCACCAAATTCGGGCTTGCGCTGGGCAAGGACAGCACCGAGGCCGATTCCGGTTGCGTCGGTGTGCACCTCAGTAGGAGCACTGGGATCGCAGGCCGAGTCCCACGTAGACAGGTCGGCGGGACTATTAAGGAGTTTCATAAGGGGCGCGACGATAGAGGCGAAATTTGGGACAAATCGCCGAAAATAGGAGCAGAGACCCACAAATCGGCGCGCCTTTTTTGTAGAAGTCGGTTTGGGGAAGTCAGCCACAGTACGGAGTTTGTTAGGATCTGGCAGGACGCCGTCTTTGGAGACGAGGTGGCCGAGTATTGTCAGCTGCCGGGCGCCAAAGGGACATTTTTTTAGATTAAGTTAAAGGCCAACACTGGTGAGGCAGCTCAGTATCTGGCGCAAGCGCTTGAGATGCGTCGGAGACAAACGTTCCACTTGAGGTCGCGCAAGATGCTGTCCATCATTCGTTCAAACTTTGCGGGAGCGTTACAGAGGCCGAGTGGCATCACGTTAAACTCAGAGTCCGTCAGGGGTGCCGAACGCCGTTTTAGGATGGTCGGAGTCGGCCATCGGGATTTTCCAATAGCCGGAACGGAGATCCAGGGAGGATAAGAACTCGGCGCCTTGCAAGCAGTCAAGGGCGTCGTCAATACGCGGTAGCGGGTAGACGTCTTTGCGCGTAATTTTGTTAAACCGGCGATATTCCACGCAAAATCGTAGCGAGCCATCCTTCTTTTTCACCAAGACGACTGGGGATGACAAAGGACTGGCGGATGGTTGAATAATGCCGTGTTGTAGCATGTCGTCAATTTGCTCAGTTATGACGCGGCGCTCGGGAGGCGACACGCGGTAGGGGCGCTGACGGAGAGGAGCATGGGAACCGGTGTCAATGTGGTGCTCGACAGTGGTCGCACGGCCCAAAGAACTGGACTGGTGGTCAAACGATGAGCGAAACTGGTTGAGCAGGGCAAGGAGCTGCGCGCGGTGAGCCGTGTCGAGAGCGCGGTCAATGGAGCGGTCGAAAATGTCCGATGACAGCGGGTGACCTGGAGTAGCGCGACATGGGGCGGAGGGCAGCGACGTCGGCACTGGAGAAGGTTACATCAGTGTCCAAAGAAGAGTTTTCAGTGGTTTCAAAATGGCCGAGGCACTCGCCACGGAGCAGGGAGAGCGCGGAGAATGAGGTGTTAGGGACACAGACAGAAAAACTTTATTGAGCAAGTGAGTCTAGACCCAGCTGGGTCCCTGGGTCACTGCGCGGTCCCGCACTGCATCAAGTAGGTCATGCCGGGACATGACGTCGGCAGCCCGAGACACCGCAGCAAGCTGCGATGTCGGATCTGCAGACATGAGCAGGACCTCCCAGTCCTCCCAGCTGGAAGAGATAGGTGTCGGCGAGAGGCAAGGACGGGGGAAGGCGTGAAGAGAACGGTGGCGTCAGAAACAGAGGCGGCGCAAACAGGGCCGAGCACGGCACTGCAAGGGGGAATGTCAGTGTCCTCAGCGACAACAAGCTTAGCAGCACGGCGAATCGGAGGGTCGTCGAAGGGCGCATCGCAGAGCGCATCGCAGAGCGGAGAGAAGACGACGTGCGCACGGGCACAGTCAATGACGGCACTGTGGAGGAATAGAAAATCCCGTCCAACGATGACGTCATGAGAGCTTGCAGGGAGGACAAAAAATTCGACAACATATCAAACATCGGCGATGACGACGCGTGCTGTGCAAGCGGCAGAAGGATGAACGGGCTCGGCACTGGCTGTACGAAGTGAGAGTCCAGAAGATGGGGTGGTAACTTTTCGAAGAGAGCGGTAAGAGTTTTCGTTAATTACAGAAACGGTGGCCCCAGTGTCCACAAGCGCAAGTGTCTTGACACCGTCTACAAACACATCAAGACGATTCGGCGGAGAAAGGCGAGGACTTAAGCAGGGCGATGAGTGCGCAGTTCGTGCCCCAGGAACTGCGACTGCTAGTTTTCCGAATTGGTGGGGACGTTGCGACGCCACATGGGTGACAGTGAGCGGCGGCGAGGGGAAGGCGAGCGGTGAGAAACGTAGGGCTGGCGACCGAGCGCGCGGTCAGGAGAGGTTCCCTGAGATGATGGTCCGAAAGGTGGGCGAAAGGTGCGGTCTGTATCGGGGTAGTCCGGCAGAGGGTGGACAGGCGCATGCAGAGTGCGTCGACAGAGGCACGCGACGTGGCCCGGAAGACCGCAGGCGTAGCATATCGGTCTGTTGTCAGCTGTGCGCCAAGGGTTGTAGGTAGCGGGCGTGAAGCGGTTTCGTGGAGCAACAGGCGCAGGCACCGCTGGAGGAACGTACGCATAGGCCTGCGGTCGCTGCGGTCGTGTGACAGCTTCGGCATACGTTAGAGGCACGAGAGCGGGGGCAGGCGGCACGGCAACTAGAGGACCGTAGCTCAACGGAGCAGCAACAGGGGTGGGCGGGATCGGGGGAAGGCCGGCCTGGGGAGCCAAGGAAAACCTCCGCAAGTGTGTTCTTTAGAACTGCCCAAGTGGAAATGTCGGCCTCGTGCTTGCGGAACCAGAGGTTCGCGGCATCGCTGAGGTAGAAGATGACATTGGTAAGCTTGACGCGGTCGTCCCGGTTGTTATGGCGGCTCTCCCGTTGTACGCTTCCAGCCAATCTTCCACATCCTGGTCGCTGCGGCCGCTGAAAACAGCGGGGTCCCGCTGCCGGACGGCACCGGAGCAGGTGACTGGCTACGACGGGGCGGCGGGCTGTTGCCTGGCCTTGGTCGTTGACATCGGGATGGTGCGGCTGCGAAGGTCCACGGTGATGGGGAAAGGGGGAACGCAGCAACCTCTACCAAATGTTGAGCGGTTTATTGGCACGTTGGAAGCGCCGGCGACGAATACCTCAGCACAAGTAATCTACTATCCAGCGAGGCGAGAGACTGGGACACAAGCGGCAGCGTTCCAGCACGAGCATCCGACGGGCTTCGTCGTCGTTGGCGTCGGTGCTGGACCATCTTCCTTCCACCGCTAATGTGAACCAGCAGAACACCGTCGGCACCTCACCAGATAGTAGCCTCGCCCTCGCTCCGGTTCGGTCTAAACATAATTCGTTAAAATGGTCACTGCAAACTCGGCTGCCTGGTGAAGGTTTCCACGTATTCTTTCTTAAATTTATCCCTCATTGATGGTATAACTTTTCCTTAGAGCGCGACAACGTGCATCACTACAAAGAGCAGAGTTGGCGACGCTAGCGCCACGGTACAACACGGAGCTGAGCAGACGAGGCTCCGTACGTGCTGTGTGTGGCGACGTCCTGTCGTCTGCTAGTGTCGCCCATTGCGATGCAATTAACCCCTATTTTTTAAACGTCTTTCCCGAGGGCATTGATGCTCTCCTCATGCAGTTTACGGTGCAACATGTAGGCATTGTCGTGGAAAAAGACGAGAACGGCAAAAGGACGGAATGCTGAGTGAAAAACGAAAACTGAAACTGAAAAACCGTGCTGAGGTCCGATTTCATGCACTGCCAAAGACTGACTTCCGGGACATGCTGCCCAACTTCCGGTGGCTTCACTTTCGGGCGCCCGATGCGCCATCCAGCCCCTAGTGGAGATCAGTGGTACCGAGGCACCCTACCGCATTCAGTTGTCATTGGGGTCATCTGCGTTCTCTAAATTTTTACAGCGTCGAGTAACAAAGGAATGAATCACGTGAGCTCTCCATGATCGGAAAGCAGGCGCGAGTTGATCGCGAAATCCCGGAAGCAGACCTCTGTAGCGCCGCCACATTGGATAAACAGACGCTCCCCTCTAGGCAGTGGAAATCGCCAATATAGCTGCGTTTAACATCATTGTGCTATCTCACTTGCTAAGCGGCGACGTCTGTATGAGAATTCATCTCACTGTCGCATGCTCCCCCTGTGGAATAGCAGTGAATCTTTTTTTTAAAAGCCGCATTCGTTTGTTTTACGAAGTGGGACACGTCAATGTAGTTCTTGCGGGTTTAACACTATCCTCGTTTAATTGATGATCAGTGACGTCATTATTAGGGGAAAGTGCTACGTAGAGAAGCAAGTTTAACGAATTGCAAAGATGGTCAATAGGACCGCCGATAAAGCGAACTCTTCTGGGTGCCTTAGAGATCGAGGAGACGTTGCAGAGCTTGTCTGTACACGAGTAGTGATCAGATCACCTAAACACAGATTTTATAATAGAAGTAAAGCGTGCTCTAGCGCATACGACAGCAACGCAGAGAGGCAGGGGAATGGAAGGCGGCAAATTCATTCGGCAGTGCTTGGGCAGTCGCGAGAAACTGCACCACACGCTTAAAGAAGATTTTCCGCTTTGATATTTTTCTTCTTGTGTTGCTGCTGTCAGCGTTGAAAACTTGAGCTCTAGCTTCCTTTCGTCTGCAGAACAGGGGGGAATATCGGCTTCCGTGCAAAGAGTGGGACTAGCTATTCATCAGAAGTCCGCTAGCTTAGATTCTTTTTTTTCATTTTTGCGAGAGTGTTCCAACATTCTGCTGGTATAGGTGCAAGTAGTGTGAAGTAAAGCACTTAGTACGCACTCAAAAAGCAATTTTATACGTACTTATCCGCTGAGCCTGTCAAAGTCTAGCAAGGGAACAGCAGTTCACAATTGGCAACGAGGTGCTGGAAATGGTAAAGGAATACGCCTTAAGGCAGATAGTGACAGCTGATCCGCGTCATGAGAGGGAAATAACTAGAAGGATAAGAATGTGGTGGAGCGCATATGGCAGGTTCTCTTAGATCATGAATAGCAGGTTACCAATATCCCTCAAGAGAAAAGCGTACAACAGCTGTATATTACCGGTACTCACCTACGGGGAAGAAACGTGGAGGCTAACGAAAAGGGTTCAGTTTAAAATAAAAGCAGCACAGCGAGCCATGGAAGAAAAAATGTTAGGTGTAACGTTATGAGACCGGAAGCGGGCAGGGTGGGCGAGGGAACAAACGCGTGTTAATGACATCCTAGTCGAAATCAAGAGGAAGAAATGGGCTTGGGCAGGGCATGTACCGCGAAAGCAAGATAACCGCTGGTCCTTAAGGGTAACGGAGTGGATTCCAAGAGAAGGCAAGCGTAGCAGGGGGCGGCAGAAGGTTAGGTGGGCGGATGAGATGAGGAAGTTTGCAGGCATAGGGTGGGCGCAGCTGGCAAAGGATAGGGTTAATTGGAGAGACATGGGAGAGGCCTTTGCTCTGCAGTGGGTGTAGTCAGGCTGATGATGATGATGATGATGACGCACTCAAAAAGCAGTTTTATACGTACTTATCCGCTGAGCCTGACAAAGTAGTTCAGGGATCATTACTTCATTAGAAAACTACTCAGAAAAAAAGAAGATAGGCTTCCCGCACATATTAAGTGATAAATCGTTAATATCGCGTTAGTAAGACGTTTTCTTTAATATATTGCTTGTGTCGGCACATGACAGAAGAGAATGCGACTGGTATGCGAAGGGAAACGTTTTTCATTATCGTTTTCTTTGTTTTAGCGTTAAGTCTTCCTTTTCTTATCAGCTTTTTCGGAGGCTATGTTCACATTAGATACATTTGTGTAAACGCCATTGTGTACGTAGCCAACTAACAGCTTATCATTGCAGCTATCAGCGATTTCCTTGATACACGCAAACTTAGCGCTTACCTTTTTACAACGGGGCTGCTTCCTTTATGTTAGCTAGCGTACACAAAAATATTTCTCTATACAATGAGCTTGGCAGCATGTTATTCGTCACAGTCATGTGGGCAGACATTGCCACCCGCAATTCTACAGCCTTGTTCTCGGTTCCAGGCTTTCATGTGTATCGCCAAAAGAAAGAAAAAGAGAAGGTGATCCCAGGATCCCTCGAGTGCTTGTCTGACCTGTTTCGAAGTTACAATTCTTGACCATTGTGGCGCTTGAGACAAAATTATGTACACTGCCTCAGGATGTAACAGCAGGTTGTAACTGCTGTGTGTGTGTAGCTTGGTGTTGTGTCTGTTTCTTACCGCTAAGAATATGATTCCTTTAAGCCGTTACCAACTAGCCCAACTTAATGTTTTAACGAAGTTGCTGAATTAATTGGCTTTCAAGATTTCTTTAAAGAATTTCATTTTTTTATTCAGTATTATGTGCGGCGTCTGAAAGGGCTAATATGAGCAATGCCAGCAATGCCCATCTTCGGTTGTAAGAAGAGAGCGGGAACAGTACTGTGCCGCATGCCCTGTTCCGTGTGGATCGATCCCAACACTGGAACGGTCTATTTCACCTTGTTTGTGTGTTCCTTTCAGCGCGCATGTTCGTTGGTCACGGGGCAAGCTTTCTGGAGGAACGTTATGCACATAAGACCAGGACGCATCCAGAGATTCGAAGGTCGGGAAGGGAATGGACAAACCTCAGCCGTGTGCGTCCAGCTGTTGATTTACGCTGCTCGAGATATTGCAGTCCTGCGTTTGAAAGAACCTCTGTACAGTGTCTTGCCGGATTTGTTCAGACAAATGAATCTCTGTGCCCCGCGCCCGCGAAGCAACACGACAGTTGATGCTGGCGCTTCTGAACACCTGTCTTAAATTAAAGTTCACTATATCCGAAGTTCCGTTATAGTGAACGGTTAAATTACCGATACTAATGGAAGCGCGCTGTAGCCGGTTGTATCTGTTGTACGGAGCCTGAAGCGCAGGAGGAGGGAAGAGGAAGAAAAAGCCGGGAGAAAAGGGAGCAGGAGCGAAAGTTTTCCCATGTGGTCCGGCTGAATAAAATTGATGGCCGCGAGATTGCGCCTGCCGCTGGAACACAACCAAGAATAGACTCTGTTCGCCTTGGCTTCCATTTCTTTTTTTCCTTTTGTCAAAAGAGAAAAGCGAGAGGAAAAAAGAAAAGCTTCTGTCGCAAGCGGATGCAACTCAGAAATCGTTCCTGTGATGCCTTCACAGCTGCCCTGGTTCATGTAATAATAATCGATAGTTTAGTTGATTCCTGACGTATAGTGCCACTGGACAACCACAGAGTTCGAAGAGGCGAACACATCCAATGAATTTAAATATGACGCGTAGAAACTTGCACCGACACATTCTGAATTCTCGGGTTTAAACACTACCCAAGAATGGTGTTCCAGATGGAAAATTATAATAAATCATACTAATGCAGTTTTTGTGAGGATTATTATAGGAACATTTTAAAAAATGGAGGGGACACTTAAGCTCCGCCTCAAAGATATGACGTGGCAGCATTAATGAGTTAATGCCCATATGTCCAGAATTGGTCATTCTCTACTTTACATACACATGCCCGTGCCAGTCGTCATACAACTCCTTGCGCAATGATGCAGCGGTTAAGCGATACGCGCCACTGCCCTGCGATGGCAGGTGCTGCCACCGGCGGGACGTGTGCGACCCAAGTTGCTCTTCCCGAGCAACTTCTCGCGACCATCCATTGCTGCCACCCGCCAGAGTGGTTAGTTTGCTCAAGATCCGGTGGGTAGGTTGTGATGACCTCCTAAGGTCACATGACCTAGGCTGCCCACCTAGGTTGCTTATGCTGCCTGGGCCACCCTTTTTATCTCAAAACGTCGACGCCGATAACGCCGACTCCGGATTTTCTGCGTAACGGGGCCTTTTAATGCTATCGCGTTAATATTTTCCTTATTGATTACGAATTCGACGGCAAGCCAAGAGCGCGCGGCCGCATTTCAAATATTTAGGCGTGACCATATGTGAGGATCTCAACTGGACACTGCACGTGCTGATCAGCTGAGCGAAAACATGGGTATTTGAAACGCAAACTTTCACTTGCACCCACAAATGTCAAACTTACTGCATAAATGACTCTAGTGCGCCCCAAGCTTTTGAGTATAAAAGTGTTGATGGGAACCTCTAAAAAAACCAAATAGATAAAATTTAGAGGGTTCACAGACGTGCTGCAAGGTTTATATTGTACCATCTCTGAAGATGAAGTTAGGCGGGCAGCTGTGGAGAAGAAAAAAAATGATGATGGATTTCAGTAGTTAGACCAAACGCGAATTAGATGCGCTAGCTGTTCGGCTTTACTTTCGGTTCTGGTGTTCAGATCCAGGGTTCCCGGATGGCAGTTGTTCGGATAGCGATAATGGGTTATTGTCCATATATGCGGAACTGTCATTCTCTCCAATCATAGATCCCTGGGAGCCTTCCCACCATTTCTGCCGCAGTGGTGCAGCGGACAAGTTAAGATGGGCAACTGCTCTTCTATGGCAGGTGCGCACCTGCCATAGAAGAGCAGATGGCAGCGCTGCCATCGGTGCCACTTGGGTTGACCCAGGTCGCTCTTCCCGGCCAGCCTCTTACGGTTAAATGAGCTGCTGCCTGACATGGTGGGTAGGTTGCCATGAGCTGCCTGCCACAAAGCCGGCTTCAGACAAACAGACACATAAAGGCTAAATTTAGGGAATGGCCACTGTAAGTGCTAGCGCACTGAAGCTCCGTTCGACTTCATTGGTTCGACGCTCCGCCAATAAACTACTGGCACGTGACAATAATTTGGTGGCTGGGTTCGTCCTCAACCACTGGAGCCCCGTCGGAGCCGTCGTCTCGCTGGTCTCCCACCCGTGCCATTCACGATGCACCAGACAACGGACCCTGCCTCGCGGGACCCTTCGTCCAACGCAGACTGGTGATGTGCCACCAAGAGCCCAGCGGCGCAGCGGGCCTGCATGGCACCCGCTGTCCAGTCAACACCACGCCTGCCCTTGACATTCCGCATACAAACCCTTCCCGCAGTTTCCCCACCATGCTCTTCGCTTTTACTCCGACCGTACATCATGAGGACCGTCCGAGACCTACGGTTCCCGGGATCCGCCATCTGGATACTTATCACGCGCATCGGCCAGTCTCCGTGTGCCACCGGTTCACATTTCCCGCTTGTCATCCCGGTCCGGCGCCCTCCGATGTCACTGCGGCAAGAGGGCCCGGGGCTCATTCGCGCAATGACGGCACCCGCCTCCTGTCCCCGCCACGATTTCCGGAAAACTAGCCAGCGCGGCCGACGGAGTTGAGGTCGCTGGACAATGTGCGCTGCAACCTGACATTCCTCCACCTGTGTTTATGTTGGAGAACAAAGTCCAAGTGCTTGTTGACGGTTCCCCTATACGGTGGCGTTGGTAGATACTGGTGCTACCGTTCCTGTCATGAGTTTACCTTTTAAGAACTGTTTGGGGAATACGGTTCTGTTTATTTGGGACAAAACTGCTATCTTTTATGGAGTGAGTGGCGAGGTTATGCAGCGTTAAGGTCTGTTTGGGTGGCAGTATATTTCCGGTGGAATTCGTGGTACTCTGCATATCGACCCACGATATAATGCTGGGGATTGGCTTTCTGCGTATGTGCGGCGCAACTGTGGAACGGGAGCGCTGAGCGTCAGCTGTTCTCTTCCGTGTGAACTTTTTTGGAAGGGTCGGCGATTTATGACCAAGGTTTTTTCGTGTGTGCTGATGCCATCGTACTGCCCCGATGCGCAGTGTACAGTTGAGGACAAAAGTCTGTGGTCCGCGAGTTCTATAACTGAAGCCCATAGCTCTATTATTTGTACCCTTCCAAAGAAATCGAAAATAGCCAAAATTATTCCAATGCACCAAACAGGAAACAGGACAGATGTTACCAACTACTGACCCATCTCCATCACCTGTGCAGCGTCTAAAGTACTCGAACACATAATCCTAAAACACATAACAGTTTTGCTTGAAAATGAAAGCATACTATCCCCATTTCAGCATGGCTTCCGCCAATGCCTTCATACAGTAACGCAGTTATCAGAATTAGCTCACAACTTATCCCGCAGCATAGACAGACAAAACCAAACCGATCTAATACTGCTAGACTTTTCGAAGGCATTTGACCGGGTTACGCACATTTAACGAATTAATAAACTAGAATCAATACTAGGTCAAGGCTCTATAGTTAATTGGACTAGCAACTACTTATCAGAGAGAACACAATTTGTTTAAATTAATCAACAAACCTCCAAAATAGTAATTGTTCTGCCAGGCGTACCCTAGGGTTCCGTCTTGGCGCCTGTTCTCTTCCTAATTTTCATAAATGATCTAGCGACTAATCTTAACGTTAATATTCACAGATGACTGCATAATTTATCGGGAAATCAATACAATAGATCATCATAAAGCCCTACACAACGCACTTGAAGCTATGACTATAGTGTCTTCGGCTGACGCCACTCATGGAGTTTTCCACGCACTCGTGCGGCGCCCCACGCTCGGCTGAATACCACTCGTGCAGGGCCGTACTTTCGGCCGGGACGAGCACAACACGAGTGCCACCGTGGAGACCGACGGTGGAGCCGGTCGAGCGCAGTGCAATCCCGGCGTGCAGCGCGCGCCAGCATCCGTCGCTTGCAGACGACGTGTTGGCGCAGACAATTCACTACACAGTGGCAGATAGGAAGCATCGAAGAAGAGGAAAAAACAGACGAAGCATCACAAGTGGGCATATTTCACAGAAATGTTGAATGTTGTAGCGGCTGCAATGTATTTATTCGCGCTGCAATCACGCAGCCACCAGCCGGCGAGCTCTGTGCCTTGACCGTATGAAAAAAATTAGTTTTTTTTTTTAGTGCGGCGAACGGCAAATGCGGTTCATCTGGCATGCCTGCACTTTATGACATCGTACTTTTTGTCAACGTGAGCATAGGCTGAAAGATACATCACTAGAGTTACAATGTGGCTAGCTGAGATTGGATTGATTGGTTTATGGGAGTTTAGCGTCCCAAAGCGACTCAGGCTATGAGAGACGCTGTAGTGAAGGGCTCCGGAAATTTAGACCACCTGGTGTTCGAGAGAAGTAATTGAGAATCATCGGCAGATATTTTCGGAAGTTACTCTAGCTGCTCTAAAGCGTATGCATCGAAACCGGCAAGCATAACGCCGTGGGTCTGTGTCTGACAAAACTGCACAAGCGCAATCGCAGTATTTAACGAGCATGCTCGTGGTTCCCGCATTGCCCACCGTCGCTATGAACGCCGGTCCTGCGCGCTGTTACGGAAGAGGTTGCCGCTAACTGTACAAATTGCTGACTGCAGTCGTTGGCGTCGGCCGTTCGTAGGAATGGCCTCTGAGGTGTTT